>JAOXJP010097624.1:0-28465 GCA_025762735.1 Platanus orientalis | reverse complement strand
ATATATATATATATATATATATATATATATATATATATATATATATATATATATATATATATATATATATAGACAATCTAAATAGAATAAAACATGTGCTTATTATTGCATTGAACATAATAAGACGTGTAAAATGATTACATAAGCCACTACAAATAATCCCCAGTGAAAAGGGTCAATTACACTATTTAATCCTAAGTGAGAAGGGTTTAGTCACACCATTTAACCTTCGGTGAGAAGAGTCCAATTACACCATTTAACCTCTGATGATAACAATCCAGTACAGTTCACACCATAAGCAAATTCATAGCACTTTATACCATAGATGTTTGATCCTCCTAAGCATAAAACTATTAAACAATCAGAGTTTTTACAATAATTATGATGGACATATCACATTCAGATCATAAATCAATCATAAAAACATATACAATTCTTACAAAATAAGAGTATATAGTCTCTACAATCCTATGAAAGCAAATACCAAAACTAGGAGTACTTTGTGTTATTGAAAACAAAAAAAAATACTTCTTTAAAATCATTGATTTTAGAACTTAAATTTAGATTAAAATTTATAGAAAATCAATCTATAACTTGTAGAATATGAATCTAAAACAATAGAAAACCTCAAAATTTATAAAATAACTCATGGTATTTTGCATTCTTGAAAACCTTCAAAAATTCCTTTTTAAAACCATATTTCTTTGCTTCAAAATCCATTAAAAATTAGAGTATTTTTTACAAAACAAGTTTGGATTAGTTCTAAGAACCTGTGGTACTTAAAGATGAAGTTTGTTTACTGTCACATACCTCTTGGTTAATGCAAAATTCGTTCCTATCTTTGTTCTTCGGAAAAATCCTCAAATCTTTACAAAACCTAGCTTTTCCTCTTCCTTTCTCTTTCAAAATCCCTATTCTTACAAAACTTCTTCAAATTATCATCTCTTATGAGTTTCTATGTTTTGGTAGATCTAAATAGCAATCCTAGTCCCTAATTTCGTATTTAAGTAGGTCTTTAGTGAAAATGTCCTTAAAATCTCACAAAAAATTATGGTTGTATGGAATTTTTCGATTTTATGATATTATCCTGCCTAAAATTTTTTTAGCACAGATGCTTGATGGGAAAACGGATATAACTTTCTTTACAAAACTTAGTTTCACTCATTATTTTTTTATTGAAAACTAGACTTCAAGATCTTTCGATAGACATAAAGTTTTCTCACTAATTCATTTTACATTTTTATTGGTTTATATTTAAAGTTATCTCAAAATCTACTAACTTAAACCATACCAGACAGCATAAACACTTGGTGGAAAAATTGTCATAACTTTTTCTAAGAAACTTCAGTTCACTCATTATTTTTGGCATTAGAAAGTAAACTCATAGATATTTACAATGATATATGATTTGTAGGGTGATTCCTACGGGATTGATACAGATTTATTTATGATATTACCCTAACAGCCTAGAATAACTTCAGAACTTGTTATGTCCTTGACCCCTTTTTTTGCCTCATTTTTTCTTTTTTATGTTTAATTAAATTTTTATCACTCACTTATGTGTGCTAAAACATCACTAATAAACTTAAAATATAAAATTAAATATACTCAAAACATTTAATCATTGATTATGCATCTATGATCATACTAAGTGCATGCAACATGTACGGGGTGTTACACCTAGATTGCAAATACCAGATGTTTTCTCGTTACTAAAAAATGCTAAAAACTTAACAAATTTTAATCCAAATCATGCAAGAATCATGCTGTATATAACCACATAAAATAAAGATAGAAGGGCAAAGTACCAACCTCTGCGATGTTGATCGTTGTAAGGGAGTTAGACAGAGCTTAGAGTAGCTCTTTGGCTATAAAATGGGTATGTTAATAAATAAAGAAAATGAAAACATTCAATGGAACTCCATCTAGAACTAGTGTAGTAGATGAACCAATGCAATTAAAGGAACTGACTAGGGGCCTTGAGAGAGTACGAGTAAGGGGAGAGTGTTGCATGTAGGGAAGCCTTTTCTCTATGTTTGGGTAAGTTTTCTCTAAAATTAGAAGCTTTAAAATGTGTGGCATGGTCCCTATTTATAGGGAAAACCCACATTAGTAAATTTAGGTTGAATTTGAGTTTAGTTTAAATTTGAATTTCATTTGCATTTGAGTAAAATTTCATTTATTTTTAAATTTTTATTTCATTTAGTTTGTTTGGGGTGAATTTGAGTTAAATTTGGATTAAATTTAATTTGGTTTACTTCAGGTTCAATCACAACACGATATATGGCAAGGATTACCTAAGGGATGACGACATGTGGGGTGTACTTCAGTGAATGAGATGGCATGCTTATGGTGCTGACATGTGTTAGGGCTTGTGTAGGCGATGACATGCAGTTGAAACCGTATGTGCCATTGCCCGGTGTCACCATGTTTCAAGGCTAAAGGAGTCTGATGGTGATTTTTGTAGGATTTTAAGAGCATGAATCAAAGCTTGCCTCATGTCTAGGGTACTGTGGACATTAATTAGGATTTTTAGAGTAAGTTAGGAACACCAATCAAAGCTTGCCATGTGTCTTGGTGATGCAGTTAAATGAATTAGGGTTGACTAATAAAGTCATGACTTATTAATGAGCCATTGATGGCATTTATTGCATGAGGGGTAGTCATTAATGCATACTTAAAATTTTGTCTGAAATTGGATGGGTCCCACTTTTTGGTCTACAATGCTACGGATGACATGACCTACTTTTCAGGTTTCTCAAATACTCCAGACACAATGCCATGGTCAAAAGGGTGCCATATCAAGTGCACCACACTCCTGATGTGACCACTCAGGAGGAGGAATCAAAAACCTCCAAAAAGTGAATTGATTCCGCCCCCGAGTGCTCCCATCAGGGGTGTGGTACATACAATTTCATCCCTTTTATGGATTCCAACATCTATAATATAGTAAATTGTCAAAGTGTAATAATCTTATCAAACTTTTGGGTGAGCTTTTGAGGGGTAAAATGGTAAGATTGTATGCTAGTGTCTTGATGAAATATGTAATGCTTAAGTTCCATGCGATACTGCATTAGTTGGCATGTGCATTACCATGCTTTGGGGGGAAAAGCTACAATTTTTTTAACAATGGGACCAGAGATGGGCCTGAGGGCCAGTAATGCCTTTTTAGGTCATGGCCATGGAAGGTGAATGAAATCCAAAATTTAGTAACTAACTGTGTATAAATTGAATGATGACTTGAATCACCGATGACTCCCCAAAAGTTATGACTTACCATAAATGATACAGTGTGCCGTTGTTTGAGGAGCTCTAAGATAGCTTTGAAAAGTTAGGAATTTGGGTCAAAATAGGGTTCTGCTCATTACTTTATACACTAGAACATCATGACTAATTTCTTAGAAAAAATTCTCAAGCGTTAGTGCTCAACACCTTAGAGTCCAAATTGGGTATGATTTGATTAGATATATTTTTTAGGGTTTGCTGGTATCTTTTATGGTGTTATTATCTTTCACCAATCTATATGCATTGATTTAAAGTTTTTACTTAAACCCTAGGGGGGCTTGTGTGGTTTGTGGGTTGGTCACCTAACGTTTTTACTAATACTGCCTTCAAGAACAGACAAGATTCATCTAAAAATTCGCATCAAAATTGGAATGCTGACATCATTTATTTTTTTTACAAAAAATTAAACTTCTACTCACAAAAAACAACACAAGAAATTTAGTTTGCAAAATCAACTATTTTCATCGAGACTACTTGCTAAGTTAGAAGTTCACAAGTGTGTTAACTTGGGCTTCCAACTAAGAAATCATAATGCTTGTAAGGCATTTTGTGCATCACGTTGTTTATGTAACAAGTTTGTTTCACATTGAAAAAACCAGCTGACCCACAATTCGAAGGTGTCATTATCACACATGTTGAACGTAGTCAAGGCCACCCATAAATGTGCAAGGGAGGATGGTCAAGCTAACTCTAAGATATATTCTAGCTCAGAATAACCTCTTGTCTCTCTATGGGTTTATACAACCCGACAGAGATGAATGGAACCTCTTTGATACTTTTTCCCAATATGGTGGAGAAGTTTGAATAACATAGTTTTTAACCAAGCACAATAAGGGTTAACATGGATACTCTTTTGTTCTAGTCCAAGGACTTTGGACCCTGTTCTCAATACAAGTGGCGCTCTTTAAGGAAAGCCCACCGATTGTTGTGGTTGATACAACATCTTAACGACTCTCATATGTGGAGTGTGCTCTAGCCAAGTATCTCATTGATCTTGTAGTTGATACGCACCACATATCAGCATGTAAGAGAGAGAGAGAGAGAGAGAGAGTGGCAAGGATTGAAGATTGGAAATTATTAATGGCTTCCACTTGAAGGGTAGTCAATTTCTTTCCTCCCCTACTATTTAATTGTGCAACTCTCTAACCTTATTTTATATTTCATTTCATTTGCTTTATAGAAGGACAAAAGATAACTACCACAATTGGGCTCGTTGCATTTGCGGAACCAATGCAAAGAGACTAAACTTAAGCTCATTCCTTAGCTATAGGGAATGCAAACACACAGAACTGTAAACAATTAGATTTCTGCACTTGTAGAAGAAAAAGAGAAGTTGCTAAAGAAGAAGAGGAAGTGGCTGAAAGGAGTCAAGGATATGAAGCTCTTAAGTTGAAAATTTTCAGCCAAGAACACTTACAACTTGTGGTCTTCTTATACCAAAGAGAATCACCAAAAAGAGATTACTCTTAATATATTTAGCCAAGCCTTTTTACACAAAAAAGATGCCCCAATCTTTAGAAAATGAGAGGAAATCCGCCCCACAAAATAAACTAACTAAAGCACTAAATGCTTTACCCAAAAAACAAAATACAACATTTCTCATGTATATAGAAAAAATAGAATAAACCATTTCCTATGTAGCCAATTCACTCTTATAATAACCAATTAAATATAATATATTTTCTAAGACAGTTTAAGTTAAGAAAATTTTAGAAATACAACAAAAAAACGAGGGTCCATTTATGGATTCTTCACCAAATTCCACTGAAAGTGATTGCATGGATTGATCCATAAACCAAAATCTGATCCTATGCACTAACCACATATTTAACTCAAAACCGACTCAAGTCCAAGGCTTGGGGTTCTTCATCATATCCAATTGCTCTATGTAAGTTAATGTAACTTGGGTTACATCAAAGACTTTGTAATCGGTCACATCATCTTTTCTTGACAAGTGTGTAGCATTTGATAGCAAACCAGTTGTCACCCACAAGTGACAACTACACAAGCTTTTGCTCGTAAAATTTTGCATAGCTACTGAGAGACGCTTCCCTTTTATTTTAAAATGCAACACAATTGAAGGTTTGGCTCCAGGTTCAGCAGTTCTTAGGGTTAGACTTACCCAAGTCTTACTAATGAGGGGAACTATTGAATGATAAATTTAATTCAATTTCACTCAAGGCTGAATGAGCATGGCTCTAATTAAACAAAAATGCTAGTTTCTTTTTCTCTTGATGATGTAAAAGCATAGGTATAAAAATAAGATTCAATGACACACTTCAACCAAATTTTTGCATAAAAACATATTAATGAGACAAGGTTGAGGGAACAGATAGGGAAATCGTTCGAGAAGAATAAAGAGTTTTCCGTACCATCATTATATCACTCATCACGTTGTCGTTGCGGGGGAATGAGCTGTTGGCCTCCCCCGCTCTGGCATTCAATGGTGTCTCTGTGACTGTGATTGACAAGCAAGAAAGAAATAAAATTAGGGCATTTCCAGGGTATTATTGGTACAGTAGAACATTGTAAAGGATATTTTCATCCATTTCAAGTGAATAAAAGATTCTGTGGACCTTAAGAGATTAAGGATTAAGCGCAAAATGTTGTGCTTATTGAGTTATGTGGAAATATAATAAGCATAGGAACTTATCCTTGTCCTATCACCTTAGGGTTTTTTTGGAGAGACGGTTAATTGTTTTATTTAAGATGGCATCATAACAGGTTTTAGGCTTGCAAGTTCAAATCCCCCAGTAAACACAATTATTCTCTTGGGCCTTACAATTAGCACTAATTCACAATTTTATCAAACACCTTATTTGCTTCTTCTTTTCTTTTTTAAGTAATAAGTGCTAAAAAGCGGTCAAATTAGCGTCGCCAACACAGCCTTAGATACTATTAAAAGTATGATTGTAATGGCATGATGCCAATAATAAAGCTAATCCAAAAAGAAAAATAAGGACAACTAAGTTTGATTAATCATATTCCAAATACGTAAAATTAAAAATAATAATAATAATAATAAAACCCTAGTAGAAACGAATGCTACCGGGCCATAAAGCATAAACCTATCAACCATAGTTTTGAGAATCGGACTGGCCATCAAACCGCTAAGGTAGGCAGTGGGGTCCAATCGGGATTGACCGTTGGTTCATATGGTTAAACCATGGTTCACATAGATATATTAAAATATAATAAAATCTTTAAAAATATTACAATTTATAATACATTTGAAAGCTTACTAAAATATGTAAATATTAAAAAATAATAATACACATGAGATTGATACATACTAAAGCTAAGGAGATGCATTTTGTTATTATACTATTCACTCCAATTATTTAATATGTGCCATCTTGTGCTTTAAAAAAAAAACGGATTCCAACCAAGAATTCCTTTTAACTATTAACCAATAGCGGATTCTATTGATTTCTTCTTATAAAAGTATTCTTGTAATTTAAGTACTGTTAAAATAAGTAGGGGTGGCAATTCGTGTTGGCGGGTCAAGTTCATGTCATGTCAAGATAAGGGTATGCGGTTGTATGGTTCATCCTGAACCCAACCCATTTATTAATCGTGTCAAAGCAGGTTGACCCATTTTGACCCAAAACACTTTACTGTCAACCTTAACCCGCTTATTTCGTGTTTGTTTCATGTCAAGTTCACGGGTTATGTAGTAATTCATGTTGGTGGATCATATTTGTGTCATGTCAAGTTAACGGTATATGACTCAATGGCTCAACCCTAACCCAATCCATTTATTAATCAGGTCAAAGGAGGTCAACCAGTTATGACCCAAAACAGGTTTACAATTATCCCTACCCCGATTATTTTGTATTAGGTTTGTGTCGGGTTTGCAGGTCATGTCAAACATTTGCCACGCACCCCTAACAATTAGTTTGAATATGTGCAGAGACCATGATCGTCCATGATTGCATCAACCGTTGGATTAGCTATCTACAAAAAGATGGTCATAAAAGGGGTTATGGAAGGGTTAGCGTCGTTAGATTAGAAAAATGTTATGGCCTGTGGACCACCATGAAAAGATTTCAATCTAATGGTGTTTGCATTGGTCTACCATCCAATGACATTTGGCCAACAAGACTGTGGAGCTTGGGTCCACTCCACCATGACCATTAATCAATGTAACAAGAAGGTTCAGTTTTAGGATGTCCTTGAATGGCAGGGTAGATGTGACTCATGATGGACAACTGAAAATGGATGTAGCAAGCCGCATTGTGCGTCCGGATAGTTTAGGATGTCTTGAGAGTTAAAACCGGTTGGTTTAATCCGGTTTACAAAAACCGGCCAGTTAGTAAAAACCGGCCGGGTAGATACGGTTTTCACTCAAGACCGGTTTTTACATGGTAACAAACCGCTTTTTATATTCGGTTCCAGTTAAATCGGGTCGGACCATCTAATCTGGTCCGGTTCTCAAAACTATGCATGTAACACAATGCCTGATAAAGGGTGTCTTGGTAAATACAGAGTTAAAAGGATGCCGCCTGCATATTCCCCAAACGGAACAAATGTTCTGTCCAGGATTTTGTATGTCCTATCATGTCCTACACACAAAAGATAGGTGCATAGAGTTAAAACTGTAAAAGTGATTTTGAAAAAAAAATAAAAAGTACCCACAAAATATGGTGTATAGGGTTAAATCCCTAAAAAAAAAAGTGTTCAAACAAACATTTACTCTATATTTAAAAGGGACCAAATTCGAAAAACCATCACGTGTTAGCCCGTGGTAGAGGACACGGTCGGACATACAATATCCTAAAAAGAACATTTGCTCCCTTTGGCAACGTACCCTTTGTCAGATTTCATGCTTAAGCTATATTTATTTTGGAGATTACCCCCAAAAAAAAGCTAGATTTATATTGGCGTGATATCTCTCCACTCAGACTGGGGATGATTCGAACCTCTCTCCCACACCATAAGTTTGATATCAAATTCGACTTTATTCCTTTGGAGGTATATCCTCTCTTTGGCTTCCTTCCCAATAATGTCATTTTATGTGCAAAACTACAATGCGGGTAACACCTTTCTCATTTTAGTGGCCACATTTCATCCACATTCGCTTAGATAACGTTCCTCCACTTGGGACCATATTGGCCACTATACCAACTACACAAAGACCCTTGAAATTGCAATAAACCTCAAAAATGCAATTGTTCTAGGTAGAAATGGCCAAGTCTCCACAAATTAACCAATATAATCTGGTAATTTCAAACATGTACACGGGGTTTTATTTGAGTTGCCTCTTTAAGTCTTCTTTGAACGTACTTCTATGTGCCTTATATACATATATGTAGAAGCAAAGTAGCAACATTTTACCTGGTTTTCAATCGGTGACTCTCAATGGCAGCTAATCTGTTCAAGCTATCGGCTCTATTTGGGCTCCTCTCGACCTTAGGGCCCTGGTCTGATAATCATAAGAGCATAGGGGCTTTTCCACCTACTTGCAGTCGTATCGAGTGTCCAAGCTTTGATGTAATTCATGTAGGCGATGGTTTCGAAATTCGTCGCTTTAATTCGACTGTGTGGATGTCGACTTCCCCGATTGAAGATATTTCTTTAGTTGAAGCCACAAGATCAGGCTTCCTACAGTAAGATTTCATTTCTTTTATTACTAATTGGTTTTTCTAATCTAAGTAATTCTATCACTTTGAGAGACAGTTTGGATTTGGGAATTGGTTATTAGGAACTTTATGTTCCACTTTTGAAGGGAGGTTTGTTCACCTGAGAAGACTGTTTTTATGTAGGTTGTATCTACCACTATAGTTTATTCATTGTTTGGCTAGCAGGTGATTATAGGGAAAATATGGGTTTGGAGTGCTCATCCTCCTCTGGAAGGCATGTGTTCTGCCTCTGGAGTGGATGAGATAAGCATGTATATCTTCACAAAAACCTGACCCCAGTTATCTACTAAGTTTGCATCTTTTGATAATCCTTACTCAGCTAATTAGCAATACTTAGTCCTTAATATATACTTTATGAATTCCTATGTTCCTTAACTTCTACTTAAACTTCATTTGGTACCATTCAATGCTTCTTTCAAAGATAGACCAGCATCTTATACTTTGTGTGGGAATGATATTGTGCATCCATTTGGATAGGGAAAGAGATTAATCAGTCCCAAATTACAATATTAGATAGACCCATTAACAATATCAACAAATTGCTTAACTTTTTTCGATTAGTTGAATATGCCATTGTTTAGATATATGCTTTCTTTCTTAATATTAACAAAATTAAGGAGACGGCGCAAAATCTTTGCTGCAAACTAGTGAACTCTGAACACAAGATACCCAATATGCAGTTTGCATAAATTAGAAATATAGAGGCAACTGCTATGTGGTGCATCAAAAGTCCCTTATTGTATTTCAGATATATGTTTTTTTTTCTTTCTTTAAATTATAGCAAGTACATATGCATTTTTCCTATCACAGGCTATTCGATTACATTCAAGGGAAGAACACTTACGGTGAGAAGATAGAGATGACTGCTCCTGTGATCACCCAGGTCTCTCCCAGTGATGGACCCTTCTGTGCATCATCCTTTGTCATTAGCTTTTATGTCCCTAAAGAGAATCAAGCTGACCCACCTCCGGCACAAGGCCTCCATGCCCAAAAGTGGGGTCCTGTGTATGCAGCAGTAAGACAATTCAGTGGATTTGTGTCGGACGCGGACGTTGGGGAAGAAGCAGCAGCATTGCATGCCAGTCTTGCCGGTTCTAGCTGGTCAGCTGCCGTCGACAAAGGCCAGAGTGCTGATCCAAAATCCGTTTACACTGTTGCACAGTATAACTCCCCATTCGAATATGAGAGTAGAGTGAATGAAATATGGTTGACGTTTGATATGGAAGATGATTCTGCAATATAGCAGACAGACTCTGAATCACTAGAATATGGTGAAAGTTAATAAGAGGACCTTTGCTTCTGCATGTATTCTATCTTACCTAAACTCGATTTTCATGAACACTTAAATTGAGCTATAGTTATCTATGGGAAATATTAGAAGGGATGTTACTTCTTATGAAAAACAAGAGTTGAGTTGCAATTCTCATTTTATTTTGATTAAACATGATAAAGTTATTTGAATTGTTGAACAATCAATACAGGCTCAACTTAAAGTATTTCAATGTTTGTATTTAATGGTGTATCGGTTCACGGATACCTTTACGCTTGTTAAATGGTCCAACGGCTAGCTCAAGTCATTGGCAGAGCAAACACTGCACACACGAAGAAAAATAAAGTTAAATAGTTAGGAGCCAGTAGGGGGCTGGCCTCTAGCTCTCTGATGGTCAAATCAAGCAATAGGGGAGTGTAGAAGAAGGATTTTCTCAATTAGGGTTTCTGAAGAGTGAGTCGTTATCCATACTTATAGGCTTGAGTAGTGGCGTATCAAATCGGATTTCACATGTCACTTTTCCCCACGTTCTTTGTCACGTCTCCCCCTACTCTCTATATCACTTTTACAGTGTATCAGATCAGCTATAGAGAATTTTCTCTTCCAATAACGGTTTTTGGATTGCGCTTATCTTTAAACGAAGTAGTCGGAGTCGTTATATTTTTACATGTCGGGGATTCTCGGGTACCAGGTGCCTCAAGGTCCTGACTAGCCTTTGGGTGTTGAGTGATCTAAGCAATGGTCGAGACTATTTTTGGAATACTCGAGGGGTTGGATATTGAGGGGTGTTTCTGGATTCTCGCTGATGGCCCCAACATTTTTAGGTTTGGGGGATTCCCAAGTGTTCTCTAAGCTAATCTTCTCAAGAATTTTTTGGGTTGGTTCTCTTAGAGTCTTTTTTGGGTCGGTTAATAGGGGCCTTAGTATTCTCCCCATCAGTTGCTCCTCTTATTTACGAGTCCAGGGTTACATGGCTTGAGAATATGAACTATTTATGACCGTTACTGTTTATTTTGGCACAGGTAGCGTGTCATTTCAGCTACCGAGGTGACATCAACTGGGGGTAGGTGCTAATGATGGTCTCGCGTTTAATGGATTTTGGTAACCAAGAGGGCGTGTTGGCACCGGTTATGAGTTATATCAAGCATCATGTCTTTTTAGATCCCTATGCCATCGAACATTCATATTTAAACCTCATTTCTCAGGTTGATTTCGCCAACCCGTGGATACGTGACATGCGTAAGGTCAAGAATAACTGGGGTTGCTTATAAGTATCCTTCTCGAAACATGGTTGGGTTTTTTTTATCTCTGTTTCCTATCTCCCGCAATTCCTACTCTTATCTTTAGCAATTTTTGGTGAGTTTACCACACCCGACATTCAATCCTCGTTCGTTTCGGCTCTTATTGCACTACCGTACCTTTGGACTACTTTTCTTCGTGATCTCTGATGTCTTTCCCTGTTTTTGAGCACCTGTTATCCACTGTCTCCGATGCCTTTCCCCAGTTTCTCTCCTTCACAGGTATCCCATCTTTACTTTGTAGCTTTAATTTTTCACTACATCGTAGCCTCGTTTAGTTGCTCCGTCTTCATTTTCCTGTTATCGTTTTTATTTTCTGTTTCTTCCTTTGTGATCTTTGTGTTGTTTTCCTCCTTAAATATCTTTTGTTTTTCTTTTTGTAAATCTTCATTTCTCCAACTTTATTCAATGGTGTCTGGGGATACAGTTAATCAGATGGTCGATAGAACCAACGACTTGTCAGAAGTCTAATAGAACCCACGGAGCAGGCCACTGAGCTGGCGCCATCTAATGCCCAGGAGGTTGCAGGGGAGATTTCTCCTGAGCAAGATTTCATTGCCGCCCTCTATGGTTTCGAGTTAGAGGTACCCTAACTCGATATTGTTCCACTTACCTTATCCCCGAGGGGGTCGTCCTTTCTGCCTCCGAGGACACCTGGGCTTTTGAAGCCCTTACCGGCAATATAACACTGTATGAGCAGGCCCTTATGGCGGATCTTAGGTTTCCGGTTCCCTTGATTTTTAGGGAACTGCTATTTTACCTTGGACTGGCACCGAGGAAGCTAATGCCCAATGTCTTGCGGATAGTCATAGGATGCATGATCCTATAGGAGTTTACCTTTAAGGGGGAGCACCACCTACCCCTAATGAATTCTTTCATTATTACTACCCAAAGGAGCAGGAGCTAGGGTGGTTTTTCTTCGCTAATCGAGACCCGACTACCACTGGGATGGCACCCCTAGTAACTACACTCCCGAGCTACAACAGTGGGTGGAAGAGATGATACTTTTTTGCCTCTGGTGAAGGCTAGGAGTGCCCCCAGGGGAGGTCCCTGTCATAAAGTTCAATCGGGGCTAGGCGTCGGCCCAATAGGTAAGTCATGATTTATTTATTTATTATATCTTTATTTTTTTAGGTCCCCTTGTTTTCTTTATCATCTTACGCGTTTTCCTCCCCCCTTCTTTTTTTGTGTCAGTTTCTGAAGCAGACGAGTTAACCCTTGAGGAGGAGGTTCACATCTGGGATATCATAAACAACCCGTCCCACGCTTTCCTGGACCTAATTACACCCGAGCCACTCCATCAGTGCGGGTTTGGTCCAAACCTATGTAACTTACCCTTCCTTTATGTCTCTCGTTCTTCCTCCATTCTTCTTTCTCTCCCTCTTTCTTTCTTTTTTTCTTTGCTTAATTTCTAACCACGGGTGTACCTTTTGTGTAGCAATGAAGACCAATAAGGACATTTTAGCTCAGGCCCGGGAAGCCAAAGCAGTTGGCCAGGCAGTGGCAGTTGTGTCCTTGAAGAAAAGGAAGCAACATCTTGTCTTCGAGGGGCCTTCCAAGGCTCGAGCCCCCCAGGTTGCCCCCGAGGCGGTACCAACACCTCCTCCCACTTCCTCTGCTGACATCTACGTCATAGATTTGGAGGAGGAAATAGTCGAGTCTTCTCCAGCCCCCACTACCTGGGTCCAAGAGGTGGGTCCCCCTGAGGTCGCTCCCGCCACTGCCACCGAGGCCCCCGCCCTACTGACCGTGACCGCAAAAAATTCTACCTGGGTGGCGCCCGTAGTGAATCCCCCAGTGCCTTCTTCTTTGGTCTTCAAGAAGGGTGAGTCCTCAACGGGGACAGTGTCTTAGCTGTCAAAGCCAAGTCCCAGGAGGGACTACCTTTTGGGTAGCGTTCCTACTGAGGATCTCAAGTTTTTAAAGAGGACCGTTGCCCTTATTGCCTTGCATTGAGACATGATGCACTATGCAACTAAGGTAAAAATCTATTTCCCTTGGTTTTTTTTTACGTTGTTCTCATACTGACCCGACTCTATCTTTCCAGACCGTGGCTCTAATGGCGGCCTCTATCCAAAGGTAGAAGTTCAATGAGCAGGTCCAAGCCGACATCTTGAATTTCCATTCCCAGACCAAGAATGAACTCAAGGCCACCCGGGAGAGCGTGAAGGCCGAGATCTGCACCCTCGAGGGTAAACTCAAATGGCTCGAGGGTTCTCGTGCTAGCATGGACGCCCGAGCCACAAAGTAGTAGGCTCGTTTTGAGGATATACCGGCGCACTTACGAATGGCTGAGAGGGAGGTTGCCTAGGCGAGAGACAAACTCAGAGCAGAGAGGAACTGCCACATTGTGGTCCAGGACAAGTTTGCCACAACCCTCAAGGATGTGGTGAACAGGAAGGTGGCTAGGGCCTTAGAATAGGCACAAATTAAGGTTGAGGCAGAGAATGAGAAGATCTTTGAAGGGGCCCTTAAGGCGACCACGGCCAAATACTTAGCCTTTGACGCTTTTGAAATCGTTAAGTGTGGGTGCTTCTTAGAAGGATTCGAGAACTTCCAAGAACTGGTGGCCACGGCATTCTTCGATTGTGACTTTGCCTCTATTGTTCCCGACGAGGGGGAGGCAGAGGCCTAGGAGGGGCAGGGAGGACCCGACCAAGGAAAAGAAAAAGTAGCAGTGGCCGAGGAAACGGTCAAGGAAACGAGGGCTAACACCCCGAAGAAACAGCCCAGGGAGAGGTCATCCCGGGAGAAGTCGCCTCGGGGGATGGCAACACCCAGGTGTAGTTGCACTTTTTTTAAAACTTTTGTAAGCTCTTATTATGTGAATAAAAATTTCTTTTACCTCCGTCTGTGTATTGCATCCTGTTCGTAATTTTTCTCCTAAAGTTTTCTTAAGTGTGAATGTGTGTCGTGGTAATTTCTTCTCGCGTTCCCCATTTATATCTAGGTAGGCCAGGATAGGGGACCCTAAGAGCGTAGGAATAATTACCAAATTTTTCTAGGTATGAGTGCATCTCGGTATAATTAACTTTTAACCGAGTGGGAATGGACAATGTAAAATTTTTCTAAGTATGGGTATGCCTCAGGGTTAACATTTTAATAACAAATAGAGGTAAGTAATGAAAAATGAATTTTTCAAGTATAGGTGTGTCTCGAGGCTAATACAACCTCGGCTAATGGGTGTATTGCCCATTAAATGCTTCTTCAGAAAAGGGAGAGAAGACCCGATGGGTCTCTTGTATTTTTAGGAAAATAAGGGTTCCCAGTGGCATTCTTTTAGGCTTGAGCCCTTCTCTCATGTGGGGGCATTTCTTTAATGATGACGTTGGGTACTCTTAAATATTTGCTTAGACTTAACTTATGTGCGAGAGGGTGTAGTTGCACTTACTCGGTAAAGGAGGGTCGAGTCTAGTTATGATGCGCGCGTTCTAATATGCTTTGGGCTTCTTTACTTCTATTGATTTGTGAGACTTCTCTTTGCCTTACACTTTTTCAGTCGAAGAATTGGTCGATTTTACTACTCGGGGTCAATCTTATAACCTGAGGGTTAATCTTGTGACCCGAGGGCTAGTCTTATAGCCTGAGCACGAGTGCAAGGGCCTTGAAGGAATGGCCAGTCTTATGGCATGGGGTCAATCTTGTGACCTGAGGGTTATTCTTATAACCCAAGGGCTAGTCTTGTAGCCTGAGCATTGAGTGTGAGGGCCTAGAAGGACGGGTCAGTCTTGTGACCTATGGTCAATCTTGTGACCTAAGGATTAATCTTGTAACCCGGGAGCGATGACTTGAAATTTTGTCTGACCTTGCAGAGTAAAAATATCTCACTGGTTAGAGTCATAACGTCAATTTCATTGATAATATTTTCTCAAATACTCTACATTCCATGGTCATGGTAGGAGCTCCCCCCGCATTATCTCGAGGTGGTAGGTCTCAGGCCTACGACAGCGTGTTACCCGATAAGGTCCTTCCCAGTTTAGTCTTAGTTTTCCCTCCGTTGGGTCTTGTGTCACCAGGATCACCTTTCTAAGCATTAAATCTCCGACTATGAACTTCCTTGCCTTAGCTCGTGAATTATAATATTTGGTCATTCTTTGCTTGTAGGTCACCATTTAGAGTGTGGTCTCATCCCTTTTATCTTCCAGTAAGTCAAGATTATTCCTGAGGCCTTCCTTATTCTTCCCTGAGTTGAAGTTTGTTGTTTTATGCGTAGCCATCCCAATCTCGACAGGTCTCACTGTCTCTGTTCCAAATGCCAGTAAGAACGGTGTTGCCCCTGTGGGAGTCCTTACTGTGGTGCGGTATGCCCAAAGGATGCTTGGTAGTTCCTCCAGCTAAAGGCCTTTGAAGTCCTCAAGTCTTTTCTTGATTACTCCCAAAAGCGTCTTGTTGGTAACCTCCACTTAGCCATTAGCCTAGGGGTGAGCCGAGGAAGATAAGTGGTTCTTGATTCTTAGTTTTGCACAGAATTCTCTATATCGGGCATTGTTGAATTGCTTGCCATTGTCAGTGATAATAACTTAGGGAATCGTGAACCAGCAAATGATTGACTTCCAGGTGAAGTCACAGATGTTCTTCTCTGTGATTTTTGGTAAGGGTTCAACCTCCACCCACTTGGTGAAGTACTCGATGGCCATTACCAAGAACCTCATCTGTCCTTTTCCTTGAGGAAGTGGCCCGACTATGTTGATTCTCCACTAGGCAAATGGCTAGAGCCTGACTATTAGAACTAACTCTTCTGCGGGCTTATTGGGGACGTTGGCGAATCTCTAACACTTGTCACACTTTTGAGCGTGCTAATTTACATCCTTTTGCATAGAAAGCCAATAGTATCCTGCCCTAATGGCTTTGAGGGTCATCAATTTTCCCCCTGAGTGGTTTCTACATATTCCTTCATGTATTTCTCGGAGCACATAATTGGCCTCCTCTTTGGATAGGCATCTGAGCAGGGGAAGGGTGAAGATCCTCTTATAGAGAGTGTCATCGAGAAAGAGATATCGAGTCGCCCTTATTTTTACTTTTCTCGTCTCTTCCTTATCCTTGTGAAAATCTCCATTCTTTAGATACTTTATGATCTGGTTAGCCCACTTGGGATCGGGGCTGGTCACGTTGACTTCCCTGTCTTCTTCTACATCGATGTTTGGCTTGGGTAGATACTCAACAATGATCCCCGGGTCAAGGCTTTCTAGAGTGGATGATGAAAGTTTATCTAACTTGTCGGATTCTTCATTCTGTCCTCGTGAGACCCTCTGTATATTGAAATGTCCAAATTGTGACTTCTCTTTCACTACCATGGCAAGGTACTATTTCATCCGCACGTTCTTTACCTCGTACTCCCCTTGTACTTATCCTACCACAAGCTGGGAGTCATTGTTGACCCTGACCCTCTTGACCCTGAGTGTGTGGGCAAAGCGTAGTCCTGTGAGCATTACTTCATACTTGGCCTCATTGTTAGTCGCCTTAAGCCCAAATTTAATGGCATACTTGAGCTTGTTTCTCTCCGATGTGACCAAGACAACTCTTCCCCCGGCCACGCTATTGGTGGAGGAGCCATCAATGTGTATAACCAACCCACTCTACCTGATCTGCTTATTCTCTCCCTGGTTACTCGTCTTGTATCTCAAACTCCTCCCCCGGTGCGTGAGTGTATTCAACGATAAAGTCTGCTATTGCTTGGCCCTTGATAGCTCCCCGGGGTGGTATTCTATGTCGAACTCGCTCAATTCTATTGACCACTTGACTAGTCTCCTAGAGGTCTTAGGTTTATGCAGTATGAGTCTGAGGGGATGATCCATGAACACCCGGATGGTGTGGGCTTGGAAATAAGGCCTTAGTCATTGGGCTATGATAACTAATGCGAACGCCATCTTCTTGACCCTCGGGTATCTTTCCTCTGCTCCTCTGAAGGCTCTGCTGGTGTAATACACTGGCGCTTATACCTTACCCTCTTCCATTATTAAAACTAAACTTACTACCATTTTTAATACCGACAAGTACATGTAATGCACCTCGCCCTGCTTCGACTGATTGATTAACAATAGGTGGCCGAGGTGGTCCTTAAGCTCTAGGAAGGCCTTGTCGCATTCTTCGTCCCAATAGAAACCTTTCTCAATAGGCGAAAAAAAGGAAGGCACTTGTCTATGGCCCGTGATATGAATCTGCTCAAAGCTGTTACCCTCCCAGCTAGTCGTTGTACCTCTTTTATGTTTCTTGGTGGCTCCATGTCAATTACGGCTTTCACCTTCTCAGGATTTGCCTCTATCCCCCATTAGGAAACCATGAACCCAAGGAACTTCCCGGCCGATACTCTGAAGGCACATTTGTTGGGGTTAAACTTTATCTTGTGTTTCCTCAGGGTTTGGAATGCCTCGCTCAAATTCGATAGATGTTGCTTGGCTATGAGGCTTTTCACTAGCATGTCATCCACATAAACTTTGATGTTCCTCTCTTTTTGGTTTTTGAACATCTTGTTGACTAGTCTTTGGTAGGTTGCTCCTGCGTTCTTCAGCCTGAAGGGCATGACCTTGTAACATAGAAGCCCCCAGTCAATGATGGAAGTTGTTTTCTCCTTGTCAGACTCATGCATCTTTATATAGTTGTACCTTGAGAAGGCGTCCATGAAGCTTAAGGTTTGGTGACCAGTCGTCAAGTCCATCAGAGTGTTAATCATTGGGAGTGGAAAGCTATCTTTGATGCATGCTTTATTGAGATCGGTGAACTCGACACACATACACCACTTCCCATTCAGTTTTCGTATCATAACTACATTTGACAACCAGTCGGGATAGTGGACCTCCCTTATGAAGCAGACCACCAACAATTTTTCCACTTCCTTTGTGATTGCTTGATTTCTTTCTAGAGCAAAGTTTCTCTTATTTTGCTTGATGGACCTCGAGGCCAAGTTCACATTTAGCTGATGTACATCCAGTCAGAGATTTATTTATGGCATGTCTTCATGTGTCCAGGCGAACATGTCCTAATTTTCGATAATGAAGTTTTGAAATCGCCTCTTGAAATCTTTCAGTAAGTCTGACCCCACCTGGGTCACTCTATCAGGCATGTTTGAGTTAAGAATAATATCCTCAAGTTCTCCTCCTAGTTCTGCCACCACCTAGGTCCTTTCATCTTGAACTTCCAGACTGTCGATTGTCATGCTCTCTTTTGGGGCCTGCTCCTCTTTTAGTGAGGCCATATAACATTCTATGGATGCCACCTGGTCTCCCCTAAATTCCTCGACTCCTCCATCAATTGGGAAGCACATCAACAGATAGTAGGTCGAAGTGACTACCCTTAATTGATTTAGTATCATCCTTTAAAGGATTGCATTATACATAGAGGGACAATCGACCACCAAGAAATCAACTACCTTGCTGTCTTGTCGGTTTCCGACCCCAACCGTGACTAGAAAGCCGACCGTTCCTAGTGGGAGCAACCTGTCACCTGTGAATCCGACCAAGGGCATTTAAATAGGCTTAAGCTTGTTTTGCTTGATGCCCATTTGGTTGAAATCTGAGAGGTAGAGAATATCTACCAAGCTCCCATTATCGATGAGGATACGGTGCATGATCGAAATGACCAACGTCACCACTAATGCGTCATCATGCAGCTGACTCACTCTACAGGCATCCTCTACAAAGAAGGTGATGAGAGTGCTTTGCCTTGTGATGTTTGGTCGGCCTTTCTGTCATCATCATTTGTCAGCCTCTTTTTACACGAATCTGCCTCACATGTGATCTTCTCGCTGAGTTGGATTCTC
The DNA here is from genome assembly GCA_025762735.1 of Platanus orientalis. Classification (NCBI taxonomy): domain Eukaryota; kingdom Viridiplantae; phylum Streptophyta; class Magnoliopsida; order Proteales; family Platanaceae; genus Platanus; species Platanus orientalis. The sequence goes on along the minus strand of JAOXJP010097624.1, from coordinate 9,214 downwards.
CTCCCCCGACAAACCCATCGGCTATTTCTCTGATTTTCCCTATTGGTCCCTCTAGCCTTCTTTCTTCCTGAACAGGAGGGTCCCGACGGGTGTCTTCATGCCTCATTGAGGCCTCCCAGTAACAAATCTCTATAGTTGTCCTCGCTAAATAAGGGCTTCTATTTGTTCTTTCAGGTCGAAGCAGTCGTTCGTGTCATGGCCATGATCCCGGTGGAAGCGACAATATTTGTCACCATTTCTCTTTTTCGATGGGACCCTAATCCTCTCGGGCCACTTGACGCTTGGATCGTCCTTGATATGTAGGAACACCTGCTCCATAGGCTATTGAGCGGAGTATAGTTTTGGAACCTACTTGGGAGGAGGTTGACCCGAGGCCTGACCCCGTCGTTGTCATTGCCTTTTCTCACCCGACTACCCCTTTTTTTCCGCATGACCTGTTACTACTCTCTTTTCCTCTTATCTGACTATGAACTAAGCCTGATGTCTCGCTCTCTTCTAGCGTTGAGGGTGTCCTCAGCATTCTTGTGCTATTGTGCCTCACCATGAGGTCCGCCATGCAGGACACCAGATTTTTTTAGAGAGAGAAGAGAAACTTAGAGGGCAGTAGCCCCGCCATGAGGGTGGCAACAATCACCTTCTCCTTGGCATCATCCACCTACAACATCTCTTTATTAAACCGTGACATGTAGTCCAGTAGGGACTCTCCTTTGTTTTACTTGATATTGAGTAAATGGTTAGCAGGTTTTTGGTGTTTTTAGTTGCCGATGAAGTAGCTGACAAACTGTCGGCTTAGCTCTGTAATGTTCGGGATGCTGTCGCGCTTCAATCTACTAAACCACATTTAGGCAGACCCCTTGATTGTTGTAGGAAAGGCCTGACACATGATTTTGTCGGGGGCCGCCTAGAGGTTCATATGCGTCTTATACGCCTCCAAATGATCGAAGGGATCCTTGTCGTCGTCGAACATCTCCATCTGAGGTGACTTAAACTTGTCGAGAAGTGGTCAAGCCATTATCTCCTAAGTGAACGGATGGCCCATCCTCTGAATCAATTCGTTAACGGTGGTTGGGGCTTTTCCTTTGAGAGCTTCCTTCATGGTCTCCATCTCCTTTATTACAACCTCTATCATCTCCTCCTATAGGTTCGAGGTGTGAACCATTTCCCCAAGTTGGCTTGCCTCCTAGAATCGAGAAGCCGTGGCGCTTATTACTTCATCTTCACTTCCCGAGTCACAAGTTCCGGTTGGAAGGTCATGGGGTCCTGGTCGTCCTGTGTTGTGGTCATCGGGTGCGCCTCTCCGGCCCCTCAGCTCTTGTATAATCTCTTAGTTATGTTCCATTAGTAACTGCACGCTTGTCATCTGTCCTTAGATCCTTCGCTCATGGACAGCCACCCTTGAGGTTTCGGGGCGTGCTCCGTCGGAGACAGAGGCTTCTTGCCCGTCAACTTCGACACCCTAATCATGTTGAGCTGCCATTGACCTGGTTTCAACCATGAAGACCTTAGGTTCTTAGGGAAACTGTATTTTCCACAGGCGGCCCCAACTAATGGCGTATCAATTCATGGATACCTTTACGCCCATCAGATGGTCCCACAGCTAGCCCAGGTCCTTAGCGGAGCGAACACTACACACATAAAGAAAAAGAAATTCAAGAAGCTAGGAGCCGGCAAGGGGCCGGCCTCTAGCTCTCCGACGCTCAAGTCAAACAACAGGGGAATGTAGAAGAAGGACTTTCTCAATTGGGGTTTCTATTGTCTCATACCTGAAAAGTGAGTCTTTATCCATACTTATAGGCTTGAGTAGTGGCGTATCAAATCGGATCTCGCCTGTCACTTTCCCCCACGTTCTTTGTCGCATCTCCCCCTACTCTCTCTGTCATTTTCTCAATGTGTCAGACCAACTGTAAAGAATATTTCATTCCGATAACGGTTTTTGGATTGTGTTTATCTTTAAGCGAAATAGTCGGAGTCATTATATTTTTGCATGCCAAGGATTCTCGGGTACCGGGCGTCTCAAGGTCCCGACTAGCTTTTGGGTGTCGAGTGATCTAAACAACGGTCGGGACTATTTCTGGAATACTCTGGGGGTTGGGTACCAAGGGGTGTTTCTGGATTCTCGCCGATGACCTCGGCTTTTTTGGGTCGGGGGATTCCCGAGGGATCCCTGGGCTAATCTTTTTGGGAATTCTTTGGGTTGGTTCTCTTAGAGTCTTCTTTGCGTCAGTTATTAGGGCCTCAGTATTCTCCCCATCAGTATTCTACAAAGTATAAGCACCACTTCATTAACCATTGCAAGACTCTGCTCTTCCATATTAATGATTTTTGTTCAACTTCTTAACCCTTTGCGTCAAATTATAGATTGAGTCCACATTCTCCCATATCATTAACAACAAAACTTTCTCGAAAATAATACAATTTTTCCATCTTTTCAGGAAGAGGATTTTTTTTTTCCACAGAAATTCCACCCTCTTTACAGCCAAACTTGGCTTAAGATAATAATCCATCACTTCAAACAAACCGTCTGTATCTTCCACAAAGACTTCCCATGAAAGATCAAAGATTTAGATTCCCAATATACTACTTGGAAGGAATCTCCAGCGTGCTATCTATATGAAACAACACAAATGAAGCAACATTTTATCTTTGCTTTAATGAGCTATCAGATGTTCATATTGGTGTTTCTTTGGAGCTAATGCCTTGTTATAACTAGAAATCAGCATCCCTAAATTCTCCTTCAGTATATGCATCCACCTGGATCTTATCTACAAGAGGAAAATTCACACCACAAAGGATATTGTTGACAATCATAATTGGACCGACACCAATCTTGTTGTCCTCTTTATCTAACTGTCAAGAATATACAGAGCATGGTCCCCTGGTTCACTGTTTTAAATCTCATCCATTCGACCCAAGAACCAGCTGATCCACTTGTAATTGGCTGGATTCCTAGTCAGACCATCCTCTGTCTTGCTCCCTTTTTACTTGGTAATGTAATAGTCCTGTTCTGTTTCAAGGATTTGTTATTCAATAAGGAGAAACAGATGGAGAGAATTAGGAGAAGTAATCTTTATAGGGGAGATTCGACCTCTGAGTCTGAACTCATCCAAGGGAGTTACACACCTCCTGCTCCTCTCAATGAGATGTGTGAATATTCTTCATTGATGTCGGAAGATCCAGTTACATCCCTCATATTGCTTACAACTTAATTGGAAAGGAAATATTGAAGAGAACCTAATTAGAAACATAATATTTTGTGGCAATCATTCCCTAATGCATCAAGATGCTTATTTGGATTTATTCCTTACTGCCTAGTTAACTCACTTGATTATTTGATTTCACAGTTTTATATTCATCCTATCATTTTAAAATTCTAGGTTTTTTGTACTTTTTTAAAAAATACCGTCATTTGTTACTTGCTACTTTAGTAACATCTGTAGCAGTTGTTACCATAGCCCATTTTACTTGTTTACTTGCTTGTTTTATATTTGAGTCATTTGGTTTTAACTCACAAGCAACACACCTACCTGCAATGCATGTGGTAGCCTGCTTTCCTGTCTTAGTCAAGTGTTCTAAGAGCCTGGATACCTTGGTATAAAAGAAAGAAAAACAAATGTACACTATCAAGTGGGATCCAGTGGCCAGATTAAAAAAAAAAAGAAAAAGAGTTACTGGACCTGATGAAATGCAATTTAGTTTTCGAGTTTTAGAACAAATCGAATGGAAAACTAATAAGATGAAACCATCATCATCTCTGTGGACTTGGATACCCATATGGATTGAGTGGGAGAGAATGTCGAAGGTCCCAAGAACATGGGTTGGGTCTCTAAGTCTTTGCAATAGAATAATTGCAGTAGAGGGTGACCGAGTTGGGAACATTGTGGTGACACGAAAGGGATAAAATGGAGGGATAAAGCCCTCAGGAAGCATGACAAAGAAAGCCTTGATCGAAAGTTCTTGATCTTCCTTTTTTTGTTACCACCCCAAGGGCTTATAGCCTGACGAATTCCATCAGTCTTGGAGTTTTGACCTATTGGTTATGTTTGTAACAACTGGTATCAGAGGAGTTCGAATTAGAGAAAGGGCTATTTGTCGAAAGGGCAATTTTGACCAAAGTGAGAGCCACAACAGTGTGGAAAAGGCTATCTAAATCAGAGGTGGAAAGAGATACTTGGATGAGCCCAGATTTCATGCACACAATAGATGTGCACAAGGCATGCACATGGACCAGGATGCGGACACATCAGCACCGAAAAGTGATAAGCTGGCCCCCAAAAAATGTGCACAAAATCCCTGGGGAGGGGATGATGCTCTAGCATGGTAGAGTTATGAACCAAGGGTTTAAAGTGTCTAGCCTGACATGTTCCATCAGTCCTGGGGCTTTTTTTTGTATTTTGTTTTGGCAATCAGTCAGGATTTTGGCATAACACTTAAATGCTTCTTTATGAGCTCTTCATTGAACAAGAAAGGGGCTGGAATTAGGTACGGAAATCAGTTTTTCCTGATGTATTGGAATGACATCAGGGGGCTGACACATCAGTGCCAAAAAGTGACTCACTTTTTTGGGGGTGCTTGTCACTTTTCAATGCTGATGTGTCCACCCCCTGATGCCATTCTAATTCATCAGGAAACACTGATTTTCGTACCTAATATTTTCCGGTGTTTGTTGATGAGCGAGAAGCAAAGGAGATGGATGATTGAAACCCATGAGAACTAAGAATTTAGGTTGCGATTCATTTTGTTTGTGCGAGAAAAGGAGACGAGTGAGAATATGAAATGAGGATCCAAAGGAGTATATATTTTGATTCTATACTTATAAGGGCCATCCATACGAAGAAGGTAAACGGATGTCAAAACATGCTTGTCTCTCTTTTTTATTTTGGTAAATGCTTGTTTCTCTTTTTTTTTTTTTTTATTAGTAATTAGCTCTTGTTAGTTACTGTTTGGGTAGTTGTCATTTTGTTTAATTGGTTGGCCATGCTGGTCTGTGGCAATTCCTGCCCCGAACAAGCCACCTGCACCTGCTCACTTCCATCCCAATTGAAGTTTGGGTCAGGTTTGAGTTACGCATCATCTGACCCAACCGGGATTGAACCACCGTGAACCCAAACCAGTCCAACTTTTGAGGGAAGAAAATTCACGTCCAACATACCCAACTTTTCTGGCTTAGGGTCTATTGTTATCGACCCGGTCTTAGGCACTTTGCAACCTGACCCAGATTTTATTGGACCAGCCCACTGCTCCCCAAAGCGAGAGTATAGTTTCAGCAGCACTTACACAGGTATTATCATGGCTGCGCCAAACCCCAGAAGAAAAAGAGCATGCAAATGATATTTTGGTAATACCCAACCTCAAATGGATGCATTTCATTTCTGATTCTATCTTCTCTAGTTTTACCATTCTAGCCTGCTAATTGCAACATCATATAGTGGGACCTGCACCATAGGTGGAAGAGGCAGACATTGACACATATACTACAAAATGCTGATAGACATGATTGGACTCTTGTTATATCTCTTGGAGAGGCGATGCCACAACCACCCAGGCAAGGGGGAGCTGGTCTTGTAACTCCTCTTAATATGCAAGTCTATTAAGAAACCATGTGGAAAGTCTAGAGAATCTCTTATGCAATTGTTCACGCGTTAAAACTTGAGCTCGAGGTGTGAAAAGATTTCTTCTACTCCTATCTGATGGATTTCATAGTTTTTCTGCTGTGACATCTTAGAGGTAGAGATCCTCCCAATGGAGGTGTTCGGTAAGCTTCTCTTTCAAGGATGTTCCCCATATGAATAATTGTTGATTAGCACTATTTGTGATGACAAAAAACATGGCGTTGCTACTTCTGCACCGAGCAACTCAGTTGGACACTTCAGTCCTCAGAGCATAATCATCTCTTTAAGGGACGGATGCTACCTAAGGTTGTGAGGCATTACCTACTTTGAGGAGCCTCAAGTAACTTGAATGTTGTTATATGTACACGAAAGAACAAAGATATACTCTTGAAAATTAAACTTTTGAGGGCTTACCCTATTCTGCAGGAAGTCGAGCTGGATGTGAACACTGAAGGATTGGATGAAAAAACAAGAGAATAAAGAATTCCTAGATGTCCCCATGATCACCTCAATTGAGCTTTAGCTTTAAAGGAGAACCCAAACAAGCTAGAGGTCAGTCTATATTCACAACAATACAGTTTCAATTGAGACAACATTGATCCATCCACGATCTAGATACAACAACAACAACAAACAGCCTTATCCCAACTATTTGGGGTCGGCTACACGAATCCTATTCTGCCATTCCACTCTATTTAGGACCATATCTGCCGTTAAATTACCAGCTGTCATGTCCCTTCTTACTACCTCAACCTAGGTCAATTTTGGCATTCCTCTAGTCCTTCTATTACCTTCAACTTGCATTGTCTCACTCCGCCTAATTGGTGCAGTCATTGGTCTTTGTTGCACATGCCCAAACCATCTTAATCGGCTTTCCCTCATGTTATCACCTATTGGTGCTACACCCAAACTCCCACGAATGAATTCATTCCTAATTTTATCCTTTCTAGTCTTGCTACTCATCCATCTCAACATCCTCATTTCAGCCACACTCATTTTATGTACAGAAGGAAAATAAATAAATAAATAAAATTTTGTCAATTAAAAAAAAAAAGAAAAAAAAAATGCTATATGGTAGAATATATGAGACTTAATGAGTTTCCATAAACAAGGACAAGCATTAAATAGGTACAATCCATTGATTATTTTACAGTAAGTTGAAATCAGCTCAAAATACAATACCATGAGAATGTAGGGCAATCTTATATCTGAATTGGTGTTGATAACTTGACATCAGATAATCTGAAGTCCAAAAATCAAAAGCCAGACCCTACCTATGCTTCAATCTTGCTATAATTCACTAACTTGCACTTTAGGGAATACATGTAATCCTATCTTGCTAAATTCACAATCCTTCTTAAGAAGTCAGTAACCCATGTACACAATCATGAATCACTACTGAAAACATGAGCATCTTAAATTGAGCAAAAGATTTTCATTAACAACAGTTATAGTTTTTAAAGAAATTAGTAAATAGATGGGACACTGAATAATTATTAGTTTAACTTAAAGACAATTTTCATCAAAGGGAAAATTTATTCAAGGATATATTCATGATGGTATGTTGAATGCATTACTCTAAACAGCACATGAATGGACTAGATTAGTTGAATGTAAATTACAACCTAAGATTATGGGTGACAGAAAAATACAGAAATAAGAGGTTGGTTGCTTGATATCTTCACTATTTTACAACAAGTATGATTTCTGATCATGAGAAGCACATTCAGGCTAAGGGGCACACAGTTGGGGGAAAAAAAAAACTTGGTTAAGGTGGTTCTGAGACTCAGGAAGAAGAACGGGATGAAAGCAGTGAGAGAAACGTTAAGTTTCTTCCAAGTACAGGCATGTATAATTGTAGATAAATTTCATCCAGTATTTCTAAAATATCATTATGCTATCATCCTCATAACAGTTACAGGTAACATTGAAGTGCACCAATTCATCAGTCAAATGCTTGTTTGACTCCATGCATCAAAAAAGCACATGTATCAATACAGATAAACCAAAATTGAAAGAGTCAGAAATCTTGAATTTAACACTAACTTACATTCCAAAAAAAGGTCAGTGAATCCATGTGAATTAAAAAGAGAAGACCAAATGGGAACTTGCGGTCCAATTTTTCCCCCACACCAAGAACTTCTTGTACATTGTGAGTCTTTATTTGGTGGACTTCATAGAGTTCGTCATTCATCTTTGCAAGGTTCCGCTGAGTACAAGTATCCAAATATAATTTCTTGGTCTTCTGTATGAAGGTATCTTTCAAACAGAAGCAGAAGATAAAAATAAATTCAGCAGAAAATAATAAATACACAAGACAAAGTTGAGGGAATATCAAGGTACAGGTACGAGCATAAAACAAAAGGCACTAAAGGCCATACCAAATTTAATAAAGGCATAGGGTCTGGCAGCAGTTTCAATTTGATTCCCATTGACTCTCTCAAATTTGTTCCTGAGGTCTTCTAGGTATTGAAATGCAGGTTTCTTTGGATAAGCACGATCACATAATGTCAAATAATATACATGGCCTTCAATAATATAGCTTTGACTTTGGTCAAGGTAAAATTGAAATTTGGACCAAGTGGCTCGCTCGGCAGAATGAATTTATGTACACGGGTACTCCATCCAAAAGTAGCAACTTATCCTATGTAAGCCTAATATCAGTCCATATAATTCAAGATATTCTGTTTCTTACCAATGGACATCCTATTTGTACATGAATATGTATGTGGGTGCATGAGTATGCATGCAGAACAGTTTGGTCTATAGCTTCTGGTGCAATAAATAGATCAAAAGAGGCAATTGTTTATACATTTTCTAGTCATTAAAAATTAGTCCTTCCATTAAACATAAACTATTTTTTCCCACCTTGGCAAAAAGGCATATCCAAATAAATAGATAAATATTTTCCTTAAGACAGAAACTCAGCAAAAATAACATGCAACTACATTAAGTTACAGGCTTCAAACAATTTCAAAATCATATACTGTGCATATAAGAAACAATTTCTTGTAGTTGCAGCAAATTACCTTCTTTCTTCTTCTTCTGTCTTCTTCTTCTTCAATTGAGACCAGTATGGTTAAACTGAGGATAGTATAGATGTTTATCAGCTCCATATGTGCACACAGGGACATTTGAGACTGAAAATATAGAAACAGCAGAAAGCACATGGGAAAGGATACTGAAAAACGTAAGGACCAGTTTCAATGGACATTCTTGAAGGCTCATTCTGGCCCTTTGACAGAATCTTGAACAAAGCCTTGGCCTGCTGCTTGCAGAATTCAGCATCTTTTTTATCACGGCCATCATCAAGTCCTGCTAGTGGAAGACCATCAGCAACATGAGCTATCATTATCAACTTCACAATCTTCACTGTTACAGCCTCTGAGCCACACAACCTAGAATATGATTTCCAACCACAATTGGCATGTGAAAAGACAAATGCAATTAACATGCAAGTATTGAGTTGCAAGTTATCTTGCATTTTTTAAAAGATAGAAATTAAATAAATAAAGAATGCAAATTCTTACTCCACCTCCACTTACCAGGAGTAAAGATTGTCCCAGACCTAGTGACAAAGCAATAACCCAGGCACTCTCAACTTC
>JAOXJP010097613.1:0-14488 GCA_025762735.1 Platanus orientalis | reverse complement strand
TAATTTGGTGTAGCTGATGGTGGGGATTGCTCCTAGGGTTTTTTAGGTGGAGGGCTAGGATGATCTCTATCCTAAGTGAGGTGGAGGGCTTAGATTGAATCTTGGTAGAGGGTTGGGATTAATTTAAGCTAAGGGGCATAGATAGGTGAGGTGGATAGATGAAGGGTTAGATTAGGTTTGTGTTTGTTGAATGAAGGGTAGGATTAGGGGTGTGCTATTGAGCATGGATGGAGAGGGGTGGATGGGAAACATGGGGGATGCCTTTTGGCAAAACCCCATTGGTTGCATTCTTCAAGGGGATGGCTTAGGATACCTAATGGGGGAATGTGAGGGGTTCTCTAGGGATCTGAAATTTAACAGATTGATCCAAGGGTGGAGAGTGAGAGAAAGGATGGGAAGATTCCAATCCAAAGGTAGGCAAAATTTTCCTTAAGGTGTGAATGCATTAAATGTCATTAATGAGCTAAGTTGAAAAATCTTAGCTGATCAATGATATTTATTGCTTTTCAGGGTTTTTCAAACCCTCTCTCTACCGTCATACCCTGCGAGCATTTGAGCTTGCAAGTTGGCCCAGTCAATGTCATTTTCAGAGGTCACAGATGCTCTAGTCTCCCTGGTCCAATCAGAACCAAATTACGAAAAGGGTAAGGGGTGAATCAAGGCTTTTTTTACCTGAAAAGCTCTCATATGTACTCTGATAGGGAAAGGTGGTAAAATTGATCCTAGAAAATGCCACGTGAAAGATGGCCCTAGTTTAGGTGAGCCATAGCCTTCAACTATGCCGAATTACGACGCCCGAGCAGAAAATCGGGTCAGAAACCCTTTTTTGGGCAGTTAGGGGATTCAGGGCTGGAAATGATGCTAGTTTTTCTGTGACTCTCTGACGTGGATCAAATTTGGGGGAATTGAAGCTTAGGGAGTCTCAGATCCACATGAATTGATAGATTAGACATCGGGTTCCCAGGCAGTTGTCGGGGATTTTTCGAAGCAGGGTTGCTCGGAGAGATTGATTTTTTATAGTTAACTGAAGGCTGATGGAATTGAGTTGTCGAACATTCCCTTAATCAAGAGTTGATGAAATGGTCTTTTAAGGACAGGTGTGAAACTAAGAAAATGGTCCTGACTTTGTTGCATTCCTAGTCCGAGGGAACTTTTAAGGGCATTCTGCATGCTAAATACAGACGAAAAGTGCTTTTTGTTGGCTTGGGCAGAAATGATGGCTTAAGCTATAGGATTTCTATAATCCAATGCAAGTTTGATTTTTTTGAGGCTCTGAATTTATAGTGGGGAGGTCACTAACTAACTGAATTTTTTATTTTAGATTAAGTCCCGAGAGTCGGTTGAGTACCTGATTTTTAGACTTAATTTGTTGCACATTTTAGAATATTTTAGGGAATCTTAGCAGATAAGCCTTGCAAAAGTTCACACTCCTTAGACAATTTTTTGAAGGCCTTGCAATTTTGGAGCGATGAACAGTAAATGATCCTGATTTGGAGATCTAGAGAGCATTTTGGCTCTATATGAGCAAAATGCAACAAAATATATTTTTGACCCCTTGGAGAAGATTTGAGATTTTACAGAGGTTTGAGATTTCAAAATTCTCTTCTTAGACCTAGAGATTTGAAGTTAAGGCAAAGACCGAGGCACAACAATCAAACTTTTCGGATTTGGAGGTTAAATGAATCTTTGAGAGCTCTTGCAATGGTCACTTCTTGGTCAAGGTTATCATGAGTTAAGAAATTGGCAGTTGCCATTCTCGAACAATATCTATTTTGTGTTGAGTTCCTTAGAATTAAGAGACTCAAGGATGCTTAAAATCTAAAATTACACCATTTGGACAATGAAAGAAGCTTTTGGGATCCTTTCAGGGTCTAGGGGTGGATGCTCTGAGGTGAAAAGGGTAAAATGGTAATTTTTTGCTAGTAGGTCGAAAAATGTGAAAATGAGAATTCTTTATCTATTACACTTCATGATAGGAAGGCTTATGTAGACTGGAGAAATTCAGTGATCTGAGTGATAAATAGTGAGTTCTAACCTTTTGAAAGTAAAATGATAAAATGGTAATTTTTTCATCTGTGATGCTTTGTTGGAGAAAGGCTTATAGGAGGTGGAAAACTTGCTAGTGTCATGAATGGAGTTCTAAAATGTGGACCCCCAAAGTCCTGTTGATGCTTTTATGATAGATTAGGGTTTGTCCTGAAATGGTGCATTTTGGGCTGTAATAGGGTGCTTTGACTGGTTCATTTACGACTGGAATATCTAGGGAAGACCTCTTTGGGAATGCCTAACCTCCTAGAGTCCAAGTTTGTTGTTCCTAAACCAAGGGTGCATAGAGTCTTGATGCCTAAATTTTGTTATGTTGTTCTTATGCTATCACGTGACCCGAGTCAAAATTTGGGTGCTGACACTCTTGTAACCCCCTAAATGCTTACACCCCACCTATTTGATGAAATGACATATTATTTGTTCTTCAGGATTTATGTATCTTTATATTGTTTATTGACTATCTATGTTAGTCCATTACCCTCTTTGGTATGTTTCATTGGATTCATGTTATACCATGATGAATTGTGTTAATTCCACTGATCCTCATGTGGCTACATTACCTTTTACATCATGTGATAGCTCTTGGTGGCATGTGCATATTATCATTGGTATGGTTTACTCTAGGATTTTTATGAGGCACTTTACTTGGGATTTTTGCATGAGTTTTTAAAGACTTAAGATAGTTTGTTTTTAACTGATATAAACTTTGTCATAAAACAATTTTACACACATGAGCATCCCTTATACCCCTAGTTATGAGCTAAATACCTTCACTTGCATATTGGTACTTGAACCTTTTCATGTAATTTATTATTTCATTCTTTGGACTCTTTATAAGATAGAATATTTAAATATTTTTACAAATGGCATATTCATATAGTGATTACATTACTTTATAAAACCATGGGTTTGCTTTATTGCTTCTTGACCTATGGATCTATATAGCACCCTTGTCTTGGGGAATTTTATAGGACTATCCTAATCCGGGGGAATAATATGGGATTTATGATGCCCTACTCATAGGACGATATGCGAGCACTTATGATGCCCCACTTGTAGGGTGGTATGTGAGCATTCAAAGATGTGTATGCCTCACTTGTAGGGTAGTATGCAAGCATTTAAAGATATGTATCCTCACTCGTAGGGTGGTATGTGAGCATTCAGAGATGTGCATGCCCCACTCGTGGGGTAATTTGTGACCATGCAAAGGCTTGTGTGTTCCACCCTTAGGGAGGTGGGTTATTTGTCGAAGACCTTACAGGGTTTATATGATGTACTATGACAGAGACCCTTATTTGGGTTATGTGATATGCTTTGTCGAAGACCTTTTATGATTTATATATGATATGTTTTATCGAAAACCTTATATAGTTTATATGATATGCTTTATTGAAAACCTCTTATTGTTTATATATGATAAGCTTTGTCAGAGACCTTTTATGGTTTATATATGATATACTTTGTCGAAGACTTTACATGGTTTATGTGATTTGCTTTGTCGAAGACCTTTCATAGTTTATTTACATATAGATATGTTATGTGATGAGACACTATGTGATTGACATGTGACATATACTACTTGGCATAAGACATATAGCATGTGATATGTGACATATAGTACTTAGCATGTAGCATATGCATAACTCAGCTTGATCTACTTGGGATCTCATTGTGGTTATCTTGTGACAAATGCATACTCAAATCATAGTAATGACACATATTTAAAAAGCATAATGTACTCTCATTACTACTTTGATTCCTTAGTCTATCTTGATTCTTACTACTTGCTATTGTGATTATCTTTGGCCTCCTTTTGTGTTGCATAAACTACGTACCCTCCCGCTAAGCCCGTCAAGCTTACCCCTGTTAAATCACGTGTATTGTTATCAGTCCCATAGTTAAAACTCCCATGTATCTTGTATATATCTTGTGAGTGCCCATGTTATGCCAAAAAGAAGCCTATTTCAAGTGAAGATATCCAAGTGGACCAAAGACATGAAACCCCTAGAGTTTGATGCTTGCTTCAAAATCTTAGAGATTTAAAGTTATAAATCATGCATGCATCATGGGAGGTTTTGAGTGTGAGTAAACCAAAATGATTCATCATTTCATTAACAAATACATCTCAAATATCCCAAGGTACCAGGCCTATGGAAGGGCATTAAAGTTGGCCAAATCAAGTGTAGGAGCAACAAGCCAAATTGATTGGAAGATCTACAATCAGTTTCACCTCAAACCAATTACAGAAGCTGCAATCAGTTACACACCAAACCGATTGCAGAAGCTATAATCGATTTGAGTATTGTTTGAGATAAAAATATTCAGACCCAAACACTTAACTCGAATAATAAAATTGATTACAAAACTGGGTTACATCACCTAAAAAATAGGTTGTAATTGGTTGCAAGATTTGTAATCGATTGCAAGTGTAACAGATTACAAATCTTACAATCGGTTATAAATGCGGGAAATTAAAATTTCAAAACCCCGTTTTAAAATATGTAGTAAGATTTCTTAGCCATTTTTAAAGATTCTAATCCAACATTAGAGAGGGTTCTATGACCCTTATAAAATGAAAACTTTCCCTTCGAGCAAACACTTCAAGCATTTTAGAGAGTGTTGAAACCCTTACCAAAAGTGAGCGTCCTTCTTAAGAAAACTTCTTCTCTCACTGTTTTTAGCTGAAAAGAACTTTCTCTCAACTACATACTACTCTCTACTCTTCTCTTTTAAGCTACCAAGCTTATATACATTGAGAAGAGACCTTTGTGGGTTGTCCCAAGTAAAAACCCTTGGCCAAGCTTAAGGAGCTTAAGTGCTAAAGCTTGAAATGGTGTGGATATACCAAAGCATACTAGCTTTACAAAGAGCACTCCCACTTTGTGCAAACAACAACATCAACTTTTTCCTTGCATTCATTTGCATTTTTTATTCATTATCTTATTGCCTTGCTTTGGTCGGAGACACCAAAAGTCGACAACACTTGCCGAAGACATTGAGTGTATTATGTAGCTTTCTTTGTACAAGTAGTGTAAGTTTTGGACCTAGGTTGTATTAGGTAATCTAAATGAAATATACCTAAGTTCAAAAGTGAGCTTTAAAAGAGTGGACGTAGGCCTTCATGTCAAACCATTGTAAATCTCTTCTTGTGGATTGAGTGCATGATTGCTTGTCTTTTTATTTGTATACTCTCTACTACTTGTGCACTCTAATTATTTGATAATATTCTTGAATAAACGCATTGAAGCACACACTCACGGGACTAAAGTTAAAAAGATAAAAAATAATTCCAACAACTCCAAAAAGGGGTAAAAGAATTTTAATATCCTATTCACCCCCTCTAAGATAGCCTAATAGGTATTTCAATTGGTAATAGAGCTTAGGTTACTTATATAAGGTTCAACAACCTGAGTAAGGTCTTAGCAAAAATCCTAGATGGCTAGAGAAGATAGTCGTATGTCCATTAGTACACCTCCATTCTTCAATGGAAGTGATTACAGGTATTGTAAATCTTGGATGGAGATCTTCCTTAATGAATACAACCCTAGAGTTAGGAGTGCAATAGTCGATGGCTATACATGGCCCAATTTACCACGAAAAGAGTGGACTCCCGTCGAGGTGGATGCTCACAAGTTCAACTTTAAGACATTGAATGCCATAACAAGTGGTTTAGCCCCAGATGAGTTTAGGAGAATAGCTCATCTAAAAACAACAAAAGAAGCATTGAAAATTCTCTCAGTTACCCATGAGGGTCAAGTACTGTAAAAATGTCCAAGCTTCAAATGTACACGACAATACTTGAAGCTTTAAGGATGTGGAGGATGAAGAAATCTCCTAATTCAATGCCTAGCTATCTAACTTGGTTAATGTTATGCGAAGTTTAAGAGAGGATATTCTAGAATCAAAAGTAGTCCAGAAAGCACTTAGGTCTCTCCCCAAAAGGTTTAGACCTAAGGTAACTGCTATTGAGGAAAGCAAAGATCAAGATCTAGAGACCATGAAACTAGAAGAGTTGACTGGCTCTCTTCAAACATTTGAAGTGGCCATTAAGGAACCTACCAAAAAGAAGGAAATTGCTCTTAAGGTAGAAGAACCTTCTAAATCAAATGAAGATTTGGATGATGACTTAGCCCTAGTAGCCAAGAGGTTAAGAAGTTCTTCTGAAGAAATACTAAGGATTACTCCAAGAACAAGAAAATAAGAAGGTCATCTTCTAACTATAGAAAGAAGAAGGACTTCTCCAAGAAGCCTCCTATTTGCTATGAGTGCAAAGGGAGACGACATATTGTCGAGGATTGAGGCAATAAGAAAAATAAGTACGAGTCGATGGGCAAAGTCATGGCGGCAACATGGGACGATGAATCCGAGGCTTTGAAACATGAGTCTCAAAGTAGTGAGGGTGCTCCCTTATAAGAGATCAAAGCCTTCATGTCTTTTAACACTCCTATGAGTTCACTTTTGGATACAAATGACTCTAGTAGTGAGGATCAGGGAGATTATGAAAAAGAGGAGGAGACCTACGATACACAAGAAGCTTTTGACAATTTCTTTGTCTAAAGTGTCGAGTTGGGAAAGAAAAATAAACTACTCAAGAGAGAAAAATTATTGAGTTGACTAAAAAGCCAAAGCCCTTAGAAGATATCATCTCAATCCTCCAACAAGGGTCCTATTCGAAGAGTGAAAAAGAACTTAAACTCTAAAAAAAACCAATCTCTCCTAAGTGCTATGGAGGATATGAGCCTTAAGATTAGAAATCTAGAAAAGAAACTAAATGATGCTAGATTGTTTCTAAGTCTAGAAAAAGACAATAGAAAGCATGAGAAGAATAGGGTCCTTAAGGACAACCAAAAATTATCCATCAAGGTTCAAGAACTTGAATGAAAGCTAAAATCCTTGGAAGAGGAAAAGAATGAGACCACTAGTGATGGGTTTCTCATCCAAAAGTTTGAGGACCAAGTTAAGGCCTTGACCGAAAGGAACAAAGACCTAAACATAACTTGTGCTGACATCACAAGGAAGCCCATTGATTACCTCAAGAAAATCAAGGAACTTGAAGAGGACAATAGGAAGATCGTGTCCATGGTAGCTCAAGGATATGATTATCTAGAAAGCATGATAACCATGGGAAAGAATCATGGAGACATGATCAATCTTGGATTTGAATCAAATCCTAGTTCCTTTTCATCTATACAAAGGCCCTATAACTCCTTTGTCAAAGCCACCAGCAAGGTTCAATCACCTTCTCAATCCTCTAAAAAGGGAAAGGAGAAACTAGAGCCCTAAAGGCCTTATCAAAAACCAAAGGGAATTTAGAAGAGACCAAACACCTCATTCAAGGGAAAGGCACCCATGAATCAAGTTAGAGCTTCGGAAAAACCAACTCAAGCCCGATATCAATCTTATGCTCAAGTGGTTAAAGGTACACCTAAAGCCCAACCTCATTCCTATGCCAAGGAGGCATGGAATAAGTTTCAAACTAATAAGGTTCTACCTCAAAAGGGTATCAAGGGGATGCCCCTACTTCTAGGATGGCTTAAGGACAATCTAGACAACTTAGAAGACCACAACAATCCTTAAAAAATGAATCACTTAGAAGAAACACCTCACAATCCTACAACTCAAGAAGGCCCCTATTCTATTGCTTCTATTGTGGATTAGTAGGGCATATAAAGGAGGATTGTAGGAAGAGGTCTAATGACATTAAGTCCTAAAGGATGCAAACTTCAAGAACAAGGCAAGCTAGGATTAATGTCAAAAAGAATAACCATTTTCAAAAAGTTAAAAATAGGAAGCTTCAGAGGAAGAAGGAGTTAGACCATCACCAAAATTTCAAGAGGCAAACTCCTAAGGCCCCCGTTATAAAAAGGAAGTGGGTGAGAAAGGAGAATACCAAGTGTTTGGTCATTCACTCCGCTCTTCAAACTGGAAGCACATCAAGATGGTATCTTGATAATGAGTACTCAAGGCACATGTTCAGTGAAAGGGACTTGTTTGTCCATCTTGTGGAGACCCAAGGTGGGTATGTTACTTTTGGTGATGTTAACACCACCAAGATCTTAGGGTTTGGGACTATAGTTGCCCCCAGTATTTCATAACTCACCGAAGCCTTGTATGTGCAAGGACTAAAACATAATTTGGTGAGTATAAGTCAAATTTGTGACAAGGGACTCTTTGTGTAATTAGGCGAAGATGGATGTGCCATTAAAGAACCTCAAAATGAAAAAATATTTGCCAAAGAAGTAAAGACAAATGACAATTTCTATGTCATAGATCATCATCCTCAAGTGATGGACATTTACCTTATGTCCCAACAAGATGAGACCAATCTTTGGCACCAAAGGTTAGGCCATCTCAACTTTAGGAATCTTGCTAAGCTTAGCAAGAAGGGAATAGTCAAGGACCTTCCCAAGCTAAATAAGATTGATAACCCCTTGTGTAAAGGTTGTCAAATGGGTAAACAAACTAGAGTCTCTCACAAAAAATACTACCATAATAAGGACTTCTAGACCCCTAGAGCTTCTCCACATGGACTTAGCCGGTCCTACCAAATGGAGAGCATAAGTGGAAGAAAATTATTCATGGTGGTGGTTGATGACTTCTCTAAATTTACTTAGATAGCATTCCTAAGAGAGAAATATGATGCCTACAAAGAATTTCTCAACATTTGCAAGAGAATTCAAGTAGAGAATGACCTAACCATCAAATGCATTCGAAGCGACCATGGAAGGGAATTTGAGAATTATAAATTCTCAACTTGTTGTGAAGAGTTGGGAGTGAAACATGAATCCCTAGAACTCAACAAAATAGAGTGGCTAAAAGGAATAATAGAACTCTCCTTAACATAGCTATGCCAATGCTTACAAGCAAAAATCTACCTTAGACCAGGAATGGATAAAACAGCCTATGAATGGTGGAGTAGGAAAAAGGCAACCATTAAGTACTTTAAAGTATTTGGTAACATTTTTTGTGTCCTTTAGGAAGAGAATATCTTGGTAAATTTAATGAGAAAAGCGATGAAGCTATGCTCCTTGGTTATTCCACCACTAGTAGAGCCTATCGAGTCTACAACATAAAGACTCTCATTGTCAAAGAGTCAATTAATGTAACGGTATATGATCGTGAAATAACTCAAGTGTAAGAAGACTTGCCCGTTGTGTTGTCCGATCATGAGAATGAGAACTCACCTCACTTGAAAATTAAGAAATCCCAAAAGGATCAAGAAAAGCACTCATCTCAAACTAGTTCTGAGGATGATGTTAAAGAAATTTAACCTCAATCCAAGAACAAGAGGCTCACCAAGGGATTGTCACAAGATGACATCATTGGTGATCCCAATACTGGAGTGAAGACTATGAGACAAATTGAAAACATCCTAAGTCACTTTTGTTTCACATCCAAGTTTGAGCCAAAACAAGTCAAAGAGGCTCTAAATGATCCAGATTAGATCATGGTCATGTAAGAGGAACTATTTCAATTTCAAATGAATGATTTATGGTTCCTTACGAAAAGGCCATTTGAAAAGAATGTCATTGGTACCAAATGGATTTTTAAGAATAAATATGATAAACATGGTACAGTGACAAGGAACAAGGCTAGAATTATTGCAAAGGGGTATGCCCAAATAAAGGGCATTGACTTTGAGGAGACATTTGTCCATGTTGCACATTTGGAGTCCATTAGGATTCTTTTGTCCATTGCATGCTATCTAAAGTTTAAACTATATCAAATGGATATAAATAGTGCATTCTTAAATGGGATACTTCAAGAAGTGTACGTAGAACAACCTGAGGGATTTGTTAACCCTCACATGCCTAACTAAAACACTTTTCATCAAAAAGAAAAATGTTCATATACTCATTGCTTAAATATATGTAGATGATATCATTTTTGGGCCCTCCAATAAGGAGATGTCTCATGGTTTTTCCCAAACAATAAAATTAGAATTCAAGATGAGTATGGAATGAGAACTAAGGTTCTTCTCAGATCTTCAAATGAAGCAAACCAATGATGACATCTTCTTAAGTCAAATCAAGTTTGAAAAAGACCTTGTTACCAATTTTGGTTTACAAGAATCCAAACCTGCTAGTACCCCCATTAACACAAGTAACAAGATCACTAAGGACCTTGAAGGAGCCAAGGTCTATTCCACCAACTACCAGAGCATCATTGGGATATTTCTCTTCTCTACTTAACTGTAAGTAGACCAAATATCTCCTTTAGTGTAGGTGCATGTACTAGATATCAAGCTGCTCTTAAAGAATCACATCTTAAGGCAACCAAGTAGATCATCTGATATATCTATGGGACTACGGATTTTGGGTTGTGGTACCCATTTGACACCACATCTGAGATAGCGGGATACTGAGATGTTGATTGGGTTGGCAATGTGGAGGATCGCAAGAGCATGAGTGGAGGTCGCTTCTACATAAGAAACAATCTTATTTCTTAGCACAGCAAGAAACAAAACTCCATTTTTTTGTCAACTGTAGAGACTGAGTACATTGCAATGGGTAGTGGATGCATACAACTCTTGTGGAAGACACAAATTCTCAAGGACTATAAGTTAAGCCAAGATATAATGAGCTTGTTTGTGGATAACAAGAGTGCAATAGACATTTCTAAAAATCCTATTCAGCACTCAAGGACAAAGCACATAGACATTTGACACCATTTCATCAGGCAACTAGTGGAAGAGAAGGTTGTCTCATTAGACTATGTGAAGATTAAGGACCAATTGGCAAATATTCTAACCAAACCCCTTGACACAAAAAGGTTTGAGAATCTTTGCAGTGCAATTGGTTTATGCATTCTTAATTGACTTCCTTCTAGGATCAACTTTAATGTATATGTGAAGGAGTTAGAGATCCTAGTATATCAATTTTGACAAATTTTCATATTGGTACAAAGGGGGAGATGTTGCATACTTTTAAAGTATGTACACTAGGGGCACCACATCTCCTAAGAGGTCTCTAAAAAGCTAGTAACAGATAACAGAAGCTTCAATCGGTTATAGATCAAACCGATTGTAGATCTTACAATCAGTTTGAAGGGAATTTTCATTTTTTTACTATCCCACCCTATATAAGAGCAGGACTTGGGTTTAAACCAAAAATATCTCTCTTCTGCTCACACTAACTTACCTTGCCTCCCACACTAGGTTTTCATCTGTGCTTGCTCAAATCTTACCTCTTACACCTCTTCGAATGGCTCAAGTCAAGCAAATGACAAGCAAGAAGGACACTATGGCTAGTGCCTCCACTATTGGTCCAAGTTCAAAGAGGAAAGGAAAGAGTCTCTTGGTGGAGAGTGCCCCCAAATGTCACTCAAAAGGTAGGAAGTTCAACCTAAAATCTCCATTCTACAACCCCACTAGTCTGGCTTGCTATGAGGATCCCTTTTCCACTCGTGCCCTAGTTGTGGAAAGGAGTTTTAAACCAGAAGTTCTCCAAATGGTTCGATTGTTTGAGCAACTCACAGCTTATGGTTCATCACCACTCTTTGAGTTCAATGGCCCCACCCAAGAAGAAGGGGTAAGAATCTTCTACTCAAATGTCTTCAATGAGAATCATGCCACTCTCACATTCTCCTCATTGGTCAACAAGGTTCCCATTCACCTAAATCTAGACTGCATTTAAAATGTGACGGGCATTCCAAGGGAATTGCACAATCCAATTACTTTTCCACCTCCATTAATACCCTCAATGAGAAGGCAAACATGACAATTTGTTTGTGTGGGAGGCTTGTGGCTTGGGGAAATCATCTAAAGAAGAAGAAGTGTCTATCTCTCCTGAAGTTCCTTCAATGAGTCTTTACTTACAATCTCCTACCTACCACCAACCGCAGGTAGTTGACAGTCCATATGGTTTATGTTATTAATGCCATTCTAAATGGCAAGAGTGTCGACATCCCGTTTATCATCTATCACATGATGCTTAAGACCACATCTGCTGATCGTGCCACTGGGAGCATCCCCTTTCTAATCCTCATTATGAAGATCATGACGAAGGAGAAGGTACCCTTCAAGGCTGGTGCTACTTCTTGCCATCGCATTCCCTCTATTGCCATGGGATATTTTAGTAAGATGGGTCTTATTGCCATGAAAGGTGAGAAGTCCAAGCGCACCTTCTAGCTTAATCATGTTCGATCTGCTTCTATAAATGCTCAAAGCACCATGATGTATCTACTCAACACCCTAGTGAGTAAGATCATTAAGGTTCTCAAGCACCAATGTCGTCTCACCAAGAACCAACATTGCCTTAGCACTAATTAGAAGGAGATTGCAACTCATTTGTCTCGTGCCACTCCTGATGAGCCTCTCTTATTGGTATCTTCCAGTGAGAGTGAAGAGAGCAAGGAAAGCAAGGCCAAGGATGATGAGGCCTTTGCACAATTCCCAATGGGTGATGAGGCTGGTGATGCAAAGGGAGATGGGTTTGGAGATAAAGGCGAGCAAAAAGACCAAGAAGATAAGGAATGAGAGGAAGATGAGGAAGAAGAGTACAATGATGAAGATGGAGCAAAGATTAGTCCCTCCTCTGATGATGGAGGTCCCTAGTATGTGTACATTGAGGGAGATTGAGTCTGTGATCCTTCTCTCAGTGTGGTCCATCTATAGATTAGGTTTCTTGTTTCGAGAAGTTGCTAGGTGTATGAGCCGATAGTACTGAGTTTTTTTTTTATACTCTGGCAAGATGTATGCAACTGTTTAACTTTCAATGGAATCAACTTTTTATTACATCTTTATCTATTCCTACAAAAAAGGGGGAGAAGAGGTTATCACACTTAGGGGGAATGTGTTGTGTGAGTGTATTGCCACTTTAAGGGGGAGTCAAAAACTTTAAATTAATTAACATTATAAAATTGAACACCAAACACTCACTTTACCAAATCATTGCACATACTAGCATCACAAGCTTTTTACTATTTTTTGTGGTTGATCTCATGGCATGAGGAAGGTATATGTTGGGGTTGTGATGCAGGAAAATGGGTTCTTCAAGGTGCCCAAGCTATCAGGATTCTCATCTTATATTAGTTGTTGAGTTTCATTTGTTCACTTGTAACTAGGTTTAGGGTTTATAGATGGTAAAATCTTGTTTTTAGAGGTTTTCCCATGGATTTGACAAAGGGGGAGATTGTTGAGTCATATGTGTATTATTGTCAATCCCATGGTTAAAACTCTCATGTATCTTGTGAGTGTCCATGTTATGCCAAGAAGAAGCCTGTTAGGATTATATATTGTCAATCCCATGTCAAAACAGTGAGTTGTAAAGTAAGTGTTAAGTCCATGATAGTGCTCCAAGCTTGGAAGAAAGAAGGCAAAGATGGACTGAAGACCTACAAGATCAAGACAAGTACCAAAGATGAAGAACCAAATCAAGATTTAGGTGAAGACTCAATGCATAGAAGCTAAAGCTGAAGACTAACAAAAAGAATGCTAAATAGATGCTCATGACATGCACGAACCTCATAGAATAGCCACACATTGCACCATGCACTAAAGCACTATGATTAATGATAAGAACAAGTATGAGGTGCTAAAAAGGGCCTAATATAATTGTAGTTGACCCAAAAAGATTATGGAAAAAGACCCAAAACCAAAAGATGCAACAGGACAAAGTGCAGGAAAAAATTACAGACCCTGATCGATCACAAGATCTATGATCGATCATGGTTGATCAATCACAAATCTCGTGATCGATCACAAGTCTGTTTTCAAGGCAAAATCAAATTTTCTGAGAGTTATGATCTCAGGACCTGGTCGATCACACTTCCCTAATCGATCACAAAAAAAGTGTGATCAATCATAGCTGCGGGTTTGACAAAAATTGACTTCTATTTTTAAGATTCCAATCCAAATTTTCTCAAGACTTGTCCATTTGAAAGAGCTCTAATCCAATAGACTAAGAATAGTTTAAACTCTATAAAAATGTGATAATATCCTAGGTTTTAAAGAGAAGAAGAGAGAGCAATAAAAGAAAAAATAATAAATCTTGTCTAAGAAAATGGCTAGTTTGAAAGTTGGGAAGTCTGTGTGCTAGTTGTTATTCTGATCTTGTGCCATTGAAAATACTTGAGTGAATCATCTCTCTGAACATACTACTTCATATATCAAAAGAAAAGAGTATTATGGATTGTCCATTGCAAGGAAACCAATGATTCAAAAGGCTCAAAAGCGTGTTATCTGCTATATTTCAACTATAGAAGAAAAGGTACATCAGCTCGTAAAAAGGAGCATCCGCATTAGGTACACATTGATATATCAACCTATATGAGGTAATCAGTATATATTCTCTGTATTTCATTGATTGTATCCCTTCCGTCGGAGACATCAGAACGAGTATTGCACTCTTCGGAGACACAGAGTATAGGTTTAGCTTGCATAGCAAGTAGAAAGGGTTTTGTGTGAATTTTACCTAGATTGTCTATATTTCAATCTGAATAA
>JAOXJP010097602.1:0-14488 GCA_025762735.1 Platanus orientalis | reverse complement strand
ATAGGGGGCTAAAGCCCAAATTCCTTAGCTCGAGGCCAGGGCCCAAATTCCTTGATGGGTGGAGGCCCCAAATTCCTTGTTGGGTGGAGGCCCCAACTTTCTTTTGCTTGGGGCCTAAACCTCCATTTTTCATTGCTTAGGGCCTTGTCCTAAATTTCATTGCTAGGGGGGCTTATGTCCCCAAATTCCTTTGCTTAAGGCTTATGCCTAGACTTTTTGTAATGGGCAGTGGCCCGAATGACATTTGCTTGGGGCCTATACCCCCCATTTTCATTGCTTGGGGCCGAGGCCCAAATTTCCTTTTCCTGGGGCCAAGGCCTAAATATCCTTTGCTTGGGGTCTATGCCCTCATTTTTATTCCTTGGGGCTTTGGCCTTAGACTTCATTCAAGATTGATAGGGGATTAAACTTTGTTTCTATTTTTCCTTTGAGAGATAATGTATCATTTCTAGCTTCGCTTGGCCGTGAATGGCACTTTACTGGTGATGATGCTTCATCTCGATTTTTACTAGGAGGTGACATGTCATCTTCAATCACAATTGATGGGAGCTGATGCATTGTCTCCAGTCTTCTTAGGGAGATAATGTATCATCTCCAACTTTTCTTGGCCGTGATAGACACTTTACTGGAGATGATGCTTCATCTTGATTTTTATTGAGAGGTGACGGGTCATCTCTAATCATAATTGATGGGAGATGATGCATCATCTCCACTCTTCTTGGGGAGATAATGTATCATCTCCAACTTTGCTTGGCCTTGAATGGCGCTTTGTTGGAGATGATGCTTCATCTCGATTTTTATTGGGAGGTGACGGGTCATCTCTAATCACAATTGATGGGAGATGACGCATCATCTCTGTTTTTCTTGGGGAGATGATGTATCATCTCCATATTTTCTTGGCCATGAATGGTGCTTTGTTGGAGATGATGCTTCATCTTGATTTTCTTTTTATTATTGCTCCTTGATCTCTGAGTCATCAACAGCTGCATAGAAGACTTCCCTAGTGCGATGGGCGATGTATTTGACAATTGACAGTGCTGATTGATTGATGATTGAGCTTGATGCCTGGATCGGCTAGCCTTTACATTTTCTCTTGAAAGAGGATTTGAAAATTCATTTTACAGAAATCTTCCACTTATTTTGAATAGTTGGGCCCTTCAGGGTCTTTGAACATTAGAGATAACCAGTTGCATTACTCTTAAATACATAGGGTTATGTTTTCATACACTATGATGCCATGCCTAGTCTGAGCAAGGTATGAAAGGCTTGCAAGTTCTGAATACTGAATGTGCCTTCCTTGGGAGAGTAAGATTACATGCCTACGTTTGAGGTCTTTGTTATTGCTTTGACAAAAGATGATTTTTGATGATGTGTGTTCATGACTTAATTGGTTGGATTTGACTTAGGGTGCCATTTCTGGTTTTCACCCTAAGTGCTGACTTAATTTTGCTCCATTTTTTGCCTTTTTTTACTAGGACTGGGTCAGAGTGCCATTTCCGATTTTCACTTTGAGCTTTGTAATGTTTCTTTTTGTCTTTGTCCCTTTTTTGCCGTAGTACTTAGATAGCTTTGGGTTTTTTGGAAGGTGACTGGACGAGGTACGTGCTCTTGTTCCAAATTGATTGAATGCTTGACTTATGTATTGTTGACTTTTGCTTAGAACTTCTCGAAGTGCTAAGGGGCTTGAACAGTTGCTTTGTTGAATGAATGGTTTATTGAAGGCTTCAAGGTCAGCCTTTGAGTATGCAAAATGGAAGGGATCTAGAAATATAAATATGAATGGCTCTTGATCTGAGGCTTATTGCAAATTTACAATTATGGTACTCCATATAAATGCCCATTTCTTCAAGAAGATTATGGTTCTGTACAAGATTTCCAAATTTTGAAGAAGATCATGGTTCTTTATAAATTTCCTATGTTTTGAAAAAAAATCATGGTTCTCTATAAAATGCCCATGTATGGAAGGAAATCATGGTTTTCTACAAAATCCTTGTGTTTTTTAAGGAAATCATGGTTCTTTATAAGTTCTTTTTTTTTCTTTGCTTTTCTTTTTGCTTTTTTTTTGTTGAACCATTGATTCTTTTGCTTAGGATTTGTAGAAATCAACATTATTTTTGAGGTACAAAAGTAAATGGGTAGGAGAATGTTTCAGCAAAATGATTGTTCAAGGTATTTTCATTTCAAGATTTCTAGCACAAGTCTGTTTTACAGTAGTCAAGCAAAGAACCTTTTGACTTGGTCCAAGTTTACAAATCTGGGGAAGTCTTCCTTGTCCATGTTTCCTAATAGTACTGCCCCACTAAATAGCTTTTGTTTGCAAATGAAGGGTCCTTTGTAATTTAGCCGAGGTTGCCCTTATGGTGCCTACTCATGTGGAAGGACCTTCTTAAGAACTAAGTCTTCTTCTTCGACATCTCTGGGCCTAACCTGCTTGTTGAATGTTATTGCCATGCACCTCTAATAAGCTTGTCCATTGCTCATTGCTTGTAGTCTCTTCTCATCAATAAGGTTCAGTTGATCATGTTGAACCTGTGCCCATGCTGACTTTGGAATCTTTACCTTGGCTAGGACTCGAAGACTTAGAATTTCAACTTTAATTGGTAGGATTGCCTTCATGCCATAGACCAATGAATATGGGGTTATCCCTATTAAAGTACGGATTGAAGTCCTGTAGGCCATAAGTGCATAAGACAACATTTCATGCCAATTGGAGTGATTAGTAATCATCTTCTGTAAGATCTTCTTTAGGTTCTTGTTGGCTGCTTCTACTACTCTGTTCATCTGTGGTTTGTATGGAGAAGACCAATGGTGGTGAATCTTAAACTTTTTGTAGAGTAATTCAAGATCCTTTCCCATAAAATTGGTTGCATTGTTAGTGATAATTTTTTTGGGAACACCATATCGGCAAATGATGTCTCTCCATATGAATATGGCGGTGTTCTTCATTATGACTGCTACTAAAGATACTACTTTGACCCATTTAGTGAAATAGTTAATAGCCACAATGATGTACAAATGTTCATTGGCGGCCTTCTGAGGCATAGGTCTTACAATGTTAATTCCCCACATGGAGAATGTTCAAGGAGTAGTCAGGTTGTCCAATTCAGAAGCTGGTGCTTTGATGATATTGGCATAAGATTGGCAAGTGTAACACTTCTTTATATGTTGACAACAATCTGTTTCATAGTTGACCAGTAGTAGCCCAATCGAAGAATTTTCTTGGCAAGCATGAGCCCATTCATGTGTGGGGCCGCACTCTCCTCCGTGGAAATCCTCAATGATAGTAGAGGCCTCAGCTTCATCTATACATCTCAAGAGGACAAGATGAGGGGACTTCTTGTACAGGGTCCTACCATGTAAAACAAATTGAGTTGTTAATCTCCGCAAAGCACGTTGATCATTCTTGGAAGCCATGGATGGAAGAGTTTGATCTTTCAGATAATTCTTTAAGTCGAGGAACCATGGCTCCCTGTTCAAATCAGTTGTTGTAATCTAGAGGCAATAAGCTGGCTCATTTCTCTGTTCAATCTCAATTGGTGTCATGTTTGCCTCTTAAGGGATGCCAATCATTAAAGCTAGTGTGGCTAAAGCATCTATAAAACTGTTCATTCTTCTGCCAATGTAATTGAAAGTCAGATGTTCAAAGTTGGAAAGGATCTGTAGACATTCAGGGTAGTCTAATAACTTCTCCTCTTGGATGAACCAATCTCCAGTTTCTTGGAAGATAACAAGTGCTGAGTCTCCATAGACTTCTAGTTCATCGATGCCAAGATCAATGGCTGCTTTCAAATCGATGATGTAAGCTTCATATTCGGCCATGTTGTTGGTGCATAGAAAGTGTAGCCTTGCGGAGATTGGAATGAGGACACCTGTAGGGGAAATGAGCACGGCTATAATCCCATAGCTTAACTGATTGACGGCTCCATCAAAGCACATCTTTCATCTGACTATCTTATTTGATTCAACTTCAACACAAAGTATGTGTTCATCTAGGAAGTCAATTTCAAGGATGAAGGTTTATCTGCTGGTCCGTCTGCTAAGAAATCGGCTATTGCTTACCCCTTGATAGTTTTCTATTAGACATATGTGATGTTGAATTTTGATAGCAACATGTGCCATCGAGCAATTTTTCTTGTAGTTGTAGGTTTCTTGAATAAATACTTAATGGGGTTTATCCAAGAAATCAAAAATACTTTGTATGAAAGGATATAGTGCCGAAGCCTTTTGGTGACATAGATTAGAGAGTGGCAAGTTTTCTCAAGTGGTGTGTATCTAGTTTTGTAGTCAACAAAACACTTGCTTAGATAATAGATGGCCTGTTCCTTCTTCCCTATCTTGTCATGCTGTCCTAGCACACATCCATGGAGATGTCATGCACAGTCATATATAGAATCAATGGGCGGTCTGGCTCTAGAGATATCAATACAGGTGGGCTTAGCAGATAATTCTTAATCTTGTCAAAGGAAATTTGGCAGTCATTGTTCCATTGGGTTGGACCGTTCTTCCTCAGTAGTTTAAATAGGGGCTCACAAATGAGAGTGAGCTGAGTAATGAAATGATTGATGTATTGGATATGCCTTAAGAAATTGTGTACATCCTTCTTTGTGTGAGGTGTAGGCATTCCAATGATTGCTTTGGCCTTTGATGGATCCACTTTTATGCCTCTTTCGCTGATGATGAAGTCTAACAATTTTCCATGAGGCTCTAAAGATGCACTTGTTTGGGTTCAACTTTAATCTGTATTTCCTAAGACGGTCAAACAGCTTCCGTAGACAGCTTAGGTGATCTTCGCTGTGACGGGATTTGATAATCATGTCATCAACATAGATCTCCATTTCTTTATTGATCATGTCATGGAAGAGGGCAGTCATGACCCGTTGATATGTTGCCCCTGCATTCTTGAGACCAAAGGGCATGACTTTATGGGAGGCTTATGGGTGACAAGGTCTGTGTCCAAACTAGGTATGTCTGCATAGGTCCATGCAAAGATGTCTATATACTCTTGAAGCAAATTTAATAGAGCATGCCCTAGATCTGAAGTGCTGGGGGTCCTAATTTTCATAATTCTAGGCATGGTTTCTGACCCAAGATTGATCTCTTGGAGGTCATCTACCAATGCAAAATTCTGGTTCTCTTGGGGCTCAAAGGCCTCGATCACCTCTTTTGGCATTATTTTATCATCATTCTATTCGTCTTATTCCTGTTTTTGAAAGAAAAGCTTTTACTATTAATTTACATGAAAATAGTATTTAATACCTAAGAAGAGCACCTAAACTTGGAATTAGGATCCAAGTTGTCTACATACCCACTATTTGCACTGATCACAAGCTTAGGAAAGTTTGTTTAGCAGGGATTAAGTCACGTGTAGTTCTGGTCTTAGGAGATGACCAAATTTACATTTTATTTTAAAAACAGCTGAGCCTGAAGTTACTTCTCAAGTAGCCTACATACTTGACTTTTGGCATAAGTGCTTTTGAAAACATTGGTCTGTCAAGATTAAGCCGCATGTAGTTCTTTGACTACAAGGGTAAAGAAAGCAAAAAATATTTTTTCAAAAGTGACTAGGCCTAAAGCTGTGTCTCAGGTTGCCTACATAGTCCTTACAGGTGCATGGGTCAAATGCTTTGACAATTCATGAGTCATTAGGGATAAAGTCTATGTAGTTTTTATTACGAAATGGTAAAAAGAAAAGACTAAAAGCTTTAAAAAATACCAACAAGAGTGGGATAAAGTCAATAGTTTCTAGGACTTCTTTTTCAATCATTTAATCCATCACATGGTCCTGGTTCTCTGCTGTTGCGGAGTTGACTTGTCCGATCTACTCTGCGGATTTCACGGGTACCCATGTTTCTGGCATGTTAACTTGGTCGGGGTCAAGCTTGTCTAAGTCTAGATCTCCACTTGTAATAATTAATTGCAGTGCTTCCATGACATTGCCTAGGAGAGAGAGTAGACTTAGAGGAGTTAGGTTGTCCTCCCTATGTTCTGAGGTGTTGGGGGTTGAACTTTCCCCAACCTTAGGGATGGACGGTTTAGTGCTAAGTAAATGGGTGTGAGGAGCAGCCTCGAGATGGTAGGTAAGGTGTTGACTGGTGGTTGGAGGGGGAATGATGATGAGTTCTATCAGTACATGTTCCGGGCTAAGCTTGGGTGGTTCTATTTAAGTTGTGATTCATTTGGCAAGGTGGTACAAGTCTTGGATAATTCAGATACAAAGTACTGTGCAGTCTTGCGGCCAGCTTTCTTATTTTTGTTCTTCTTGAATTGATGTTTGAACCCTAGGCCTACCTTATAGGGTACTCTGATAGCTTTGACGGGGTTCGTTCTTCCTTGTGAGTGTTTGCCTAGGCCTTTGTTTGGATCGAACTTCATTTTGGCCATCATGTGGTACTTAGGCGGAAGTATTTCAGCCTTCCTCTTCAGCTTTGCTACCTCTCTCTGTATGTACAACCTTAAATTGGCATGAGGTGAATGTGTTTGGGGCTTGTAAGTTCTGAACTCCAAGTATCTTCTATCCTATCATTATGATAACATCTGTGTCTACCGACACTATAATGACTTCATCATTATTGATAAATTTGACTTTTTGGTGAAGAGTAGATGGGATGGCTCCCACTTGATGAATCCATGGTCTTCCTAACAGCATTGTGAAGGAGGATGGTATGCTCAACACTTGAAACTAAACTTGGAACATTCTCCCTTCTATAATGAACACTTCTCCTTGGCCGCGACTAGCTAAGTTATTAAAGGCCCTTATATCACAGGGGTTAGGTTTCACACAATCTGGGGGAACTCCCAACGTATCTAGTGTATCCTTGGTGCAGATGTTCAAGGTGGACCCATTGTCTACCAAAATAAGGGGAGTACACATGTTGGAGTGACGTGTTGTGATGTAGATGGCTTTGTTGTACACGATGTCGCCTTCAGGGATCTCATCCTCTAAGAATGTGATGACTCGTGGCATTGATACTCTGACCACTATGTTTTCCAACCTATCTGGTGTGATTGAGGCATCCACAAAGGACTTTCTGAATATGTTCAGGAACCTTTCTCTATGCTGCTCTGATGTCAACAAAAGGCCTAAGATTGAGACCTGTGTTGGCATCTTGGATAATTGCTCAATCAACAACAAGTGAGACTTCCGAATAGCTTCCTCAAAAATCTCATTCTCTTTCTTTTCCTCTACCTCTCTGGTCTGTTTCTGCACTTCTATCTCGACTTCTTCTACCATCTTTTCTTTCCATTTTCCCTTAGGATGCAAATATGTGACTAGCTTAGAAACTCTGCCTGACTGGGTGATGAAGGCGGTGAGCTCTTCCAACTTGTCTTTTGTTAGTTCTAGATCTGCCACTTCCCCAATTAGATAGCCCAAGGGGACTCGGTTCAGCAGAAATTGTATTCGGGTAGGTGGATGGATGCTAATGACTTGACGAGGGGATGAAAGGTCAATGAGCTAGGCATATAGTGATGGTGGTGAGATGATATGTGGTGGTAAAAATGGGTCATGAGTTGCGGAACCTTCCTCGTATATGTTGATGTAAGGGGGAAGAATTGTGATTGGGTTATTTCGGGTCGTATGCCGCATGTGTGAGAGCAAGTGCTTGTATTCGGGAGGGGGAATAAGCTCGGGGAAGTGTCCATTTAGGGTAAACACTTGGTTAATGTTGGGCAAGAAGATGATTTTCTTGGGCTCTAAAATTCTTGTGATGTAGTTAGAGGGATTGAATTGGGTGTTGGTGAATCCGATCATGCTGACCCCTTTTGGTGGTTGGTGGTTAGGGAGTGGATTTTGGATGATGTTTGAGTTTGTTGAGGATTGGTGGGTGTAGGGTCAAATGATTCCTTACCCCCATCGATCTGGTCTTGAATGTCGTGTCTTAACTAAAAACACCTGTCGACGGTGTGCCTTGGGGTTTGATGGTATTCATAGTGTTCCGCTTAGTTGTAGTGGTAGGGTAAAGGGTAAGGTAGAGGTCTTGGATCCATCACTTGCAACAACTTATTCTTGATGAGGTACTCCATGATGTATTTATAGGAGTAGGGGTAGTGGGGTGAATTTTCTCTTCTTTTCTTCTCCGGGCTCACCCGGGTACTTAGGCTAGTACAATTGCTATGGAGGAATGATGTTCATAACTGCCAGATAATTCGGGGTTAACAGCGGTGGAGTCAGAACATGATGGCTATTTTGACTGGGCTGGGGAACCTTGATAGCTTACACCAGATTTGCTTCTAGTTGGGTGATTGCTACCTTTTTTGGCACGATTTTAGAGAAACTAGTAAGGGCAAGTGGTGCATCTTGTACCAGACCTGCCTTGATAGCCAACTCCACCTTTGCAGCTTATCGACAACCTTGGTGAAGTTACTCTGTGATGTGGTCAGGAGCATCAGTTGATAGGTAGGACCCAACATCCTTATGAAAGTAGATATCATGTCCTCCTCGGACATAGGGTGTTTTAGGTTGGAGGTCTTCAATCTCCACCTATAGGCAAAGTCCCAGATACTCTCTCTAATGACAGGCCTCTTTCCTTCAATCTCTTCCTGGGTTGGTAGCATCTCAAGGTTGACCCTGTAATGATTGAGGAATGACCGTGTTAGGGCCCTCCATGTACTGATGTTACTTTTGTCTTGGCTTACCAGCCATTTCCCTACATTCTTTTCTAGGCTCTGACCAAACATTTGGACCAGGATCCACTCATCATGTCCCCACTAGAACATAGCATTACAATACATGTGGAGATGCATCCTAGAGCAGGTGGAACCATCATACTTCTCAACATTTGGCATTTAGAAATTCTGTGGTAGCACAC
This sequence comes from Platanus orientalis, assembly GCA_025762735.1. Taxonomy (NCBI): domain Eukaryota; kingdom Viridiplantae; phylum Streptophyta; class Magnoliopsida; order Proteales; family Platanaceae; genus Platanus; species Platanus orientalis. Next base: position 5,681 of record JAOXJP010097602.1, on the reverse strand, counting down.
CTCTGGGGTGGATATAAAGATCCTCAAAGTCCATGGAGATGGGGAACTATCCCCCTTTCATCAACTCTACCTCTGCCACGAGCTTGGCTAGTTGTGCACTTGTCTTATCCTTTGGAGGAGCAACACTCTCTTTTCCCTTTCTACTTGATGTTGAAGGCCCATACTGCTCTTCTAGGTCGAAGGCGGCCCGGTGCTGTAGATACATGTATGTAATGGTGGCTTGAAGTGGGGCCGTGACATAGATGGGACCTTGCGTGTATGACTGACCATGTGGTAGAGTTTGCTCGGCAGTATTGGGAGGTGGTAGTGGCTCGAAGACTATACCCTGGCCTTGAGGCCCTCCTTGTTTCAATAAGTACTTAAACATAAACTTCTCAAACTCAGTGAGTGTGGGAATTTGAGGCTGCTCATTGGTGTTGGGTTGGCTGTGAGATGGTAGATAGGTTTGGAGTGACGAAGAGGATTGACCAGACTTGGGGGAGGATGATCAACCATGCCGAGACATGAAGTCCCCCATTAATTGCTCCACTTCTAACTTGAACCCATCCAAGAGGGTATCTTCAGGACTGGTCCTACCAAGAGGTGGATTTCTCATAGATGCCTCTAGGAGGGTAAGAGGTGCAGTGCTTATTATAGCAGGTGTTGACTTGTCAGCCATAGCCTTGCTACGTTATACCTTCTTCTGCTTCTGTAGTCGAGTCTTGGAAGAAAAGAAGGGTTTATTGTTATTCTTTTATGGGGTTCATTCTTTACATTCATTCAAAATTGATAGCTAGCTACTTTTACAAGTGCATATATCATACAGGTGAATTCATGTCCTTTAATTAACTACAAGATTTTTTGAAACAAAACTTCATCCAATATATATATCGGAAATGATTACAAAAGGTGGGGATACTTGCCCCGATACATAAAAAAGACAACATAAAGAGAAATCTAAAGATCAGACACTGTTAGAGGTGGTGGAGGTGACATCGGTTTGTAGCCCAAGGAGAAGATCTATTTTCTGAGCTCGTGAACCCATGACTGTATCCATTGATCTTGTACAAAGGCCATGCTATTGCTACACCTCATCTTGAGTCCCAAATCTTCATGAGAAGTCCTATTGTCATTGAGCTCATTTTTTAGAAAGTGAATGAGCTTGGCTTGAGTTTCATTCTAATGCTAGGTACACTCACGCGAGACCTTGGCCTCTGTATGTAAAAGTATCTCAGCTTCTAAGGTAGCCTTGGTTTGGGCATGTGAAGCCTGCTCCTTGGCTAGGTCTGTTAGTGCTTGCTCGTACTCTGCTTGAGTGTGAGAAGGCTCTGTATGTGATGAAATTGTTGATTTAGTGCATGGCCTCTTATTTGAAGAAGTGGAGGGTGCAGGAGTAACAGGCTATAGCGGAGGCTTATGTAGAAGCCAATGCTCATATGCAGATGTCATGGCCTGTGTTTTTGTAGATACTAACTGTGGATGTCCTGAGACCCCGGTATGTTAGCTATCCCATAAAGTGGCTAGCTAGTGTAGACTGTGTATGATTGGATGTACGGTGATCAAGTTTGCATATATCTTTGAAGACTGTGGGGAAGTCGAAGAGATCTTGCTTAAGTTCTAATTACCGAAGAACGCGTATGGGTACATAGGGAGTGCTCTGGTGGACTCCTATGATAACCATGTAGGTGTTGTCTTTAGTAGCTAGAAGTGAGTAGCATGCTTTATGCCACATGACACACCAAGTAATCTATTCAGGAAGCATGGCAGCTAGTAGGTTCTGATAACCCGATGTAGTTGCTTTATTTAGCAAGGGTCAGCTTTTGATATGGATCTGTGTTGGAGTTAGATCTCGTGATACATAAGTCGGGAAGGATGTAAGGATGGACAGATGTTCCCATAACCAGGCTTGTAAGAAAGTCGGGTAACCATATAATCATCCTTGGTGGTGCTAAGCACGACGCGAAAGACTAGAGATAGTCTCAGAAATGATCATAGGTGCAAGTGTCTTATTCTGTAGATGTTATGCCAAAATGTCGAGTAAAACGCCATTGATATGATGGTGGCTATGTGATAGCAAGAGTTATCTTAAGACAACAAAAGTGAACGCTCTGAACTTGATGGGGTTGGCAAAGTTGTTGACTTTCGTCCAACCTTTTTCCAATAAAAGGTCAAAAGGGCAACGCAAATATTCTCCTATAGCTTCCTTAAGCAGGGAGGCTTTAGCGATGTCCAATGCATGGAAGCCTTTAAGGTAGCTAGGCTTGTGAGTTGGGATTATGGCACTGATGCTGAGACAATGTTCCTAATCTAAGAAGGATTCGAGTTCCTCAATAGTGGGCGTAAGCTCTTGTTCTTCGAAGTGAAAAACCATAGATGTTGGATCCCAAAAAGAAATGGCTGCTTCTATCAGTGGCCAATCTAGGTTGATTTGGGCTAAGGCCAATGTTGCTTTTAGCCAGCTTTGATTTTTCTAAACTTCCCATTCTTCGAGAGGAAGGACAATTAGGGTATTTACGAAGTTCATGGAGATGGTAGAGTATGCATGCAATTGCATAGATCTATGAGCCATGTCTGTAAGCATAAGCATGAACACGGATTTAGCTGAAAATAATATTCTGCAGAAATTAAGCCTAACGCCTATATTTTGTCTCAACACCTAATTTTAATTGAATTAAAATCAGGCGTTGAGAGCACAATTAGGCGTTGAGAGCAGTTACAACTTTAAATGACCTGCGGTTGGGTCTTTTGTCTTTTTGTGTTTCAAGTTGCTACTTTCAATTATAAACAAGAGGAGAGGTCCCCACATCTTTGTTTTTTCTTCCCTTTTCAACTTTCAAACAAAAATCATCTTTTTTTTTACGACAATGAGTCAAGGAGGATCAAGCCGCCACTTCCCGCTTCTCTCAGCATAAGAGAAAGATTTATGGAAGCACCCCGTTGCGGATGAGGTAAGTTTTTTTATTTGATCATGAGTTTATTCTATGTTTTTATGAATTTTTCTTTTTCTTTGAATGCTTTGTTTTTGATTTAATGTTTTTGTATTTTCCTTTAGATTTTATTGTATTTTTATGTTTTAAATCTTTTGAATGAAATTATTTTTCTTTAATTTTGATTTTGGAATGATGTAGAACAGATTTTTGCAAGTTTTTTTTTTGGTGATTTTCAGGTTTTCCAACCCCTGAAAATCACTGCCCTAAATTATAGGCGTAATGCCTGATTTTTCACTATTTTAAAAAATAGGCGTGGAAAATTCAAGCGTTAGCCAAAATACAGGCGTCAACCTAAAAATTAGGCGTTAGGCCTAAGAATCAAAATTACTATTTTTGTTTTTTTTATATTTTTTATTTGATTTTGCTTCTTTTTACTCCTAAACATTGTTCTAATATATTTTAACACATTTTCCTTTGTAGGCTAGGGGAAGAGTAGAGTGCCACGGCTCTTGGTCCAGGGTCCTAGGCTTGTGGGAATGGATGTGTTCCAATGTCCAGGATCAGGTGAGGGCCATGGGTTTTGGCAATTTCTTGAGCTTGCCGATGCTGCAGGAGGATAGGGCTCTTCTGATGGCCCTTGCCAAGAGGTGGTCCCCCATCACATGCACTTTCCATCTTCCGATGGGGAAGATTAGGGTGCCCCCCATCGATTTCTTTATGATGACAGGGTTGTCCATAGATGGTACACCTCCGCCGAGTTCGAATGACTTTGACCCAGCATTAGTGGCTCGATGCATAGGGCCGTAGCCCGTGGCATACTACAAGGGCACGAAGGGTGTCCTTTCCTGGTTCGAGAATGACTATGTCTGGGCCACCAACCAAAGCTCACCGGCGGAGATTGCTTACTCTACCCGCGCCTTCTTGGTGTACATGTTGACCCGCTTTATCTTCTGTAGGAAGAGCAATAGGGTGTACTTCTTCTTGCTACTAGCCTTAAAGGATCTGGACTGCGTGGCTACATGGAGTTGGGGTAGGTCCACCCTCGGATGGGTGTATGCCAACATGAGTGAGATCTATTTCGGGCAGGGCCCTCATGCCTTCTTGGGACTGTGCTTCCTATGGGAGGTATGACTTACTTTTATTCTTTTTAATTTATGTATTTTATTTCATTTGCTTTCTTTAAATATACTTTTGATAGCACTAATTCTTTCTTTTGCAGGTGTGGTGCTATAAACACTTCCATTCCTTGGCCCCTAGGTGGAGAGGTGATGAGACATTTCCCTTCCCTTGTATTGCACGGTGGAAGGTTGCACACACCTTCTATAAGGCCTAAAAATCCATCTCAACCTTCCAATAGGAGTTGGATCTTCTGACGACCGACTAAGTAAGTACATAATACTTTAGTTTGATTCATTATCTAACTTCTATTATGTCTTGTGCAGGTCATGTGGCGCCCATGGACCCGTTGGACCCTGGGGGTGGAGGATGCCTTAGACCAGACCTTAGCTTGGGGTTGGTCCAGTCAGAGGGTTGTGCTGGTAGCCCTTGATGAGGTTACCATGTACCTCAGGGAGAGGTGCTGGCACTAGGTAGGGGTCGGATTAAAGGACTTTATGGTCCTACACTCACCTCCATAGGTGATCGACACTGAGGGAGAGACTGGGAGAGCGGAGACAGGCATTGAGGCCTTAGTGTTCTTGGATTGGGCTAGGAATTATAGCAAGTGGTGGACCACTCAGTCTTGCGGGTCCTTAGGAGGCCCCATTGAGGCCCAAGTGAGTTTCATTTTATTATTATTTTTAAAACATTTGTTTATTTCTTTTACTTTTCTTTTTTCAAAATTTTTGACAATCTTTGACTTGTTTGATTTTAACAGGCAACTGAAGCATAAACTATAGAGGAGCCGGCACCTCCTACCCGAAGAGGGAGGAAAAGGAGGGTTCCCCCTACTGAGCCAGACTTGATGGGTATGATACCCGAGATAGCGATGGTGGCTGACCTCGAGGGTGGGGTCACTGAGGAGCCATTGCCAGAGGCCGAGCTCCCTAAGGGTTGGGTTCCCCTTGAGGCAATGTCTCAGGTATGTTTTGATTTGTTTAAATAGCATTTTTAAAGATTATGCATTTTAATTTCTGACAACATTTTGTGTACATATGTAGGTTTCTAGGGAGGTGTACCTTAGTGCCCTCTGGAAGTTGGCAAGGTGCTTTGCCTTGGTGGGGCAAAAGCATCAGGTCCACTTGACCAAGGTTGTAGCCTTGAAGGCGAGTCATAGGGCTGAAGTGGAGGAGGTCAAGGAATAAAGTTTCTTTTCTTTTCTTTAAGATCATTTATTTTTAAAGGGTTTTGACATGTGTGTTTTGTTTTACATTGCAATTAGAGACAGATCCCTATTCCAGGGAATACAAGAGGTGTTGTTGAGGACAATGAGATGCCTTCCACTGAGCCTGAGGTAAAGCAGACAGGGGGGATGGATTTTGTTACACGGGGATCGGCTACCATTATGCCCTCAAGAGATGTTGTTGTTCGTTCTAGGGAAGGTAGAGTTTACACACAGGTAAAGCAAGGGGCGAGGAGAGAAACATTTAGGGAGAAGCTGGCCGACTTAGTAACCAATCCTCCGGCAGAGGATGAGGGGGAGGATTAGAGAGGAGTTGTTGTATTTTTTTTGTTTATTTGAGGATGTATTTAAACATTTTTTTGGTTGATGGGTTGTATATATTAACCCTGGATGACTTGGACATGTTTTGAGATTTCTAATCTTTGCTTAAG
>JAOXJP010097591.1:0-14489 GCA_025762735.1 Platanus orientalis | reverse complement strand
TTCTTTCCTCATCCTCATTGCAAAGAAGGCATATACGTGGGAGATAAAGGCCTCTTTTCACCAAATAATCTATTGTTAAATCTTTCCTTTTGGTTGGCCATACAAGCAAAGTATTGTACTTTGGATGGAATCAGGTGAAACCAAATATTCTTCCATGAAATAATTATTGGATCATCTTTATCCAACAATTTGAAGCAAGATCTCACTGAGAATTCACCATTTTCCCTTCTGGGTTTCACAAACACCTATCTTCCCTCTTTCCTACTAATGCTCTCAGTAATCTATTTAGAAGGTCAATAATCGAACAGATTTTCCAATCATTTAGAGATTTCTCAGAATTGGATTCCAAGGTATTTCTTTCCCTTTCCAAGATATGTACTCTACCACCCTAGCCTTTCTTTTTACAGTATGGACCCTCCATATCATTTGTCCTTGTCGAATCTACCCTTCCTCTTGTCCCCCACTGAAACCGATCCCCTTTCCAATGGCCTCCGAATTACTCATAATGCCTTCCAAAAGATCTTTTCCATGGGGAATGCCTACCACTCATTTATTGCTTCATTTCTACGACTATATTTCTGCCTCGAATCTCAAAAGCCACTTACTTGCAGTATGTTTGGTAGGGTATGGTTACTATCGTGGGTAGCGATACGAAAGCACTAATAATGCCGGACCTGTTAGCGAGTAGGTACTTGCTTGTGGGATGTGACCGCTCTGTACAAATTTTGTTAGATAACTAGGCATCTCTCATCCCTTTCCTATATCCACAATTGTTATTTATTTAGAGTTATTATTGTTATTTTTTATTTTTATGATGATGACATTTTGTTTTTTGTAGCACGGCTATTAATGGGTTCTCATCCTTTCAATTTGAACGATATTTTCTTAGGGATGTATAGGTACTTGTAAGCACCTTAATTAAAGGACCTTCTTTTACAAACTGACGAACAAACAAAAAAAATCAAAGGGCCTTGTATAATTGATGACGCGTGGGGCCCACATGGGTCATGGTGGAGTCCCCTTGAGAAGGCCATGGAAGAACACCTATGCTACACAAAGAAATATGTTTAGTTTATGTTTGGAGTCCTTTTTTAGAGGGTTACTGTTTTATTAATTATTGGAGTTAGGACATGGAAGGAATTTGCATTTTTGTGTTTGGGCAAAGTTGATGGTACCCATTAGAAGCATTTGTATGGCTGGTTGACAGCCTTAGAGAGCCCACACATTTTGGGCTAGTTTCCCTTATTATTTTAGCAAGTTTTTAATAGGTCTTAGGAAAGAGTTTAGTTTCTATTCTACGAAAGTTTTTTTTTTTTTTTGAATTTGAATTGTAAAAGGGGGCTAATCATGGGCTATAAGATAGACCCCTCCCCACTTTAATTGGCAATGAAGTTTTATGAATAAAAGTGAAGTTCTTTATCTCCCACACGAGTGGATTTTTTTCTAGTTTTTGGTACCAAAGCCTAAACCCAAGGATGGTGATGTCCAAGGGCATGTGATGGTACCAAAGCTCCCCTTTCTAATCCTAGGGGAAAAAAGTTTTGGCTTGTTCTTCATGGAATATGCTTGGGCATTTGGAAAGAACGTAACAGAAGAATATTTGAGGGCGTCAAGAGATCATACTCCGAGGTCATTGATTCAATAAATTTCGAGGTGGCATCATGGGCAATGGCCTCTCCCAACTTCAAGGGAATCTCTATTGGAGACATTTAAAGGGATTGGTATTCTAGTATTTTCCATGTGGATTAAGCCTCTTGGCTTGTAGAGCTATTGTATTTTCCATATTCATTGTTTTTCTCTTCTTTCTTTTTTCAATATTATTACCATTTAAAAAAAGGTAGGTGATCACCCACACAGGTACTTCTATCTTTCTTCTTCTTCTTTCACCTGGCTACTTGCTGCCCATCCTGAAACCCAATCATCCCCACACTTTTTTTATTGTTTTCTCTTCATAAGCCCTAAACTCCATCTTCTAAATCCATCACCCACACCATGCATTCATTCCCTTTGATCTCCTCCATCAAAACTTACATCCATTACATCCCAGACCTGCTACCTTTCACCATACCCCTTTTCCAAATTCAATCTTTCCAAGAAAATAGAAAACCCGTCAACGATAATACCTACGGCTACTCTAGTTGATCTTTCTCATCATGATTTCTGAAGGTAAGTGAAGATCTCGTAGGTTGAGCACTTGCAGCAGTGGCAGTCACTGGGCTTGATAATTGCTTGATTCCTTGGAAGACACCTAATCTAATAAGATCGTAGCTGCTGTCCTGGAGCATTTGACTGCCTTTAAGGTGGTATATCATCAAGTTATATCGATCTGACTGAAGAAAATCACTCGTGGTGGGTGCTGTTTTGGTATATTACATCATCAGGTTCGGTTCTTTACATCTATTTTTATCATGGACTGTGGAACCTCAGGTAAGTCTATGTTTGAAACCTTCTATTATTGTTAATCTGGTACAACCAAGCTGTCAGCATTCTTCTGCTCATCCAGCCTGCATTAGTGGAATGTTTGAAGCATCTGGGTCTGCAGTATTTTATTCATCTGTTTTGGCATCTGATCTGGAAGCCCTATTATCCTTCTAAACCACGTCAAAAGGTTGAACGAATGAACCTGTAACCTGCTATCTAATCTATCCCACCTTAAGCCTATGTTCTGCTACACTCTAACCTGATAATTCTTTAATTACCCTGCTGTTCTAATCCACAGCAGAACCTGCTCAACTTCTTTAACACTACTGCTGAACCCGTTGTGACCCCAATCAGTAATCAGCCCTGTTAAGTCCCTGTTAAACCAGTCTTTGAATAGCCCTTTAATGTCCTATATCTGTTCCTATTCAACCATACAAAAAGCCCCAAATTCACTCACTGTTTAGGCCTACATAACCCGTCTTTTACTTGCTGTTTTGCTCAGATTCAAAACCTGATCCTATACCCGAGAGCCTTTACACACTCCCATTCTCAGTCTACCCTGTTTTATCTCTGAGTAAATTATTCTTGGAGTTGTGCTGCATCATGGGAGAGCCATAGTATTTCTTCATCCAACCCCTCCACTTTATTCCTAAACCGAATCTCCTTAGCATATACTCAAGAAAATTTCAATTACATGATCATATGTATACTCAAGAAAATTTCAATTTACATGATCATAGTATACTCAAGAAAATTTAAATTTACATGATCATATGCTTTTTCCAAAATCTAGTTGACACACTACCCCTGGCATATGCCTTTTTTTTTGATAAAGCAAAAGATAATATTAAAAATAAAAATGAATGAGGGGATAAGACATCCTCCCTACAAAACAGAAAGCAGCCCACCAAAAACAATGGGAGCTAACAACCTCTTACAACCCAATTCCTCTTGATATCTACAAGGCACCAGCCCTTAAACTCTTTACAATTAGCAGCCCCATAAGAAGCATCTCTCTTTTGCTTTTCTAAAAGTTTTGAAGGAAGCTCCACATAATTTTCAAAAATCCATTGATTCCTCTCGAGCCAAATTGACCACCATACTGTCAGTTAGAAAAAGCGTCACAAAATCCTACCCTTGCAATGCTTTGAGGGAGATAACCACTGCTCGAAAAAGGAGGGGCAGCAACCAGGAACGACCCAAGTTATTTTGGCTTCTAGGAGAATGGAAGACCAAATTTCACAAGTGAATGGACAATGTAACTGGGTATGATCAACTGATTCCGTATCTCCTTGGCGAAGGGGACACACATTAGGGAGAATAAAGCCTCTCTTTTGAAGAAAGTCCAAGGTAGGAATGCGTGCATTCAACGCTGTCCAAATAAAGAAGAGAACTTTGGAGTGCGCTTTGAGTTTCCAAATCCCAGCCCAATTAAAGTCTTCATCCTCCCTCAGCTCCAAATACCCATATGAAGATCTAGTCGATAAGCTCATTTGCACATAAGTCTCTGACCAGAATGGCTCTCTCTTTTAGAAAGGCTCTCTGGCCCAGATAGATAATTGACTGAAGGACCTCTTTCGGACTTGGGAATAAAATTTTCGCTCTAAACTTGTATGTAATAACTATGAGACTGATTGGTGTAAAGCTTTGAAGCTTTCTATTTCCTTTGGGACTAAGGTAATAAAGGTATTGTTACTGTCATGATCCAAAAACCTGCTGACATTGAAATCACTGATTGACTTCATTTGGTTTACTTTTACAATTTCCCAGCTTAATTTGTAGAAGGCTAGAGAGAAGTTGTCCTGGGGGCCCTGGGCTATGTCCCCTTCTAGGTACCAAACGACCCCTTTAACTTGCTCCTCTTTAATTGAACTCACTAGCCAGGCTTTGTTGAAATCTGAGATCTTATTAAACTCCAGACCATCTATGTTGGGCCTTTTATTCCAATCCTGCGTTTACAAATTACTGAAAAATTCCATTTGTCTTATTTAAAAAAAAAAGAAGTCTTCTACAACCTCATTTTTCCTCTATAAGATTACTGATTTTTATTTATTTTTGATGGATTCTATAAGATTACTGATGGAGTTTGGCTATTTTCAATTAGTTTTTCCTTTGATGAGAAGGAATGGTATGATTTATGGAGTGAGGAGTCATAATCAATTGGAGCGGTTTGGGGTTTTGCTATTTTATTGTAGTTGGTAATCACCTTCCTTGTGATGCTTATCATGGGTATGCTTTCGTTTTCTCTTTTTCATATTTTCAATAAATGATTTCATTTCCTCTAAAAAAAAAATAGTTTTATCGCCCCCATCCTTTTGTTATTGAACTCTATCAGGATGTTTCCATTTTTTCTCTTCCATCTCCAGTACTTTACCCAAGCCTTCCTTTAACCTGCTCGTCTCCCTTCTTTCCTCTGAAATACCTGACTCTTCCTTCCTAACCCCATCTCAGATTCCATCCAAATGAGAGACCTTTTTTTTGGCTTTAGGACTTCAATTTTTTTTTTGTTCCAAACCTTTAATTTTTCTTTTAAACACTATAATTTCAACTTAAACCTTCTCTTTAGCCTACCTATGGGATCACAAGCATTCCACCAACTCCAATCATGTTCTTAGAACCTTCATGCTTGAGCCACATATTTGGAAATTTAAGGGTTTAGGCCCCTGACTCCATGTATCCACTGCAAAGAATGAGAGGGTGATGTAGGATATGTCTAGAAAAACCACAAATTGAAAGAAGAAAGAAAGCCAAATTCAAATTTTGGTCAATAGTGTGAAATGACCAAATACCCCTGATAATGTGTCAGAAAAATTCTACGCTTAGACAAGTTCAATCTTGAGTCTAAGATGCACTGTTGTTCCAAATTTCGTCGAATTTGGAGTTAATTTGGTTTGTGAAATTATATCTATATAAGTTTGCTGTTTTTAGGTTTATGGGAAGAAACTAGAAAATCAGAAACGGGGAAAGAAGAAGAAAGAAGAAAATAAAGAAAAAGAAAAAAGAAGATAGAAGGGTAAGAAAGAAAGAAAGAAAATATTACTTACTCATGGAAGGAGGAGAGAAGAGAGGGGATACCACACCCTAGGAGGAGAGAGAATCGTGGGATATCACACCTACTTCAATACACATGTGTCTTCTTTTCAAATAATCATCTTTAAGTCCTTTACTTCATACGTAGAAGGGCCCTTAAATTAGCATTACATTGAGAATAAAATAAAATAAAACCCTATATTCTAGATCTTTTAACTAAAATAGACTTGCCAAATAAAAAAAACTTCTAAAGAAAAAAAGAAATCTTGGATGACACAATATTTGCCTTGTTGGTCAAGTATTGGGCCCCACAAGATCTTAAACAATCTCTAAAAATCTAGAAGTTATTGGGCAACATGACTTGACACATGTGGGCCCCAAATATATTGTCTAAGATCCCCAAAATATGAAGATTCTTAGAGATATCGGCCAGCTCACTAATGGGCCCCATGTTGACTTTTAAAGAGTCCCAAAAATTAAAAAATGTGTTGCATGACCAGCTCATTTAAACTACTTATAAAATTAAAAAAAAAAAACCATAAGCTAATCCTAAATTTCAAATAACCCCTTGGCTTCATAAGCCTTATTACAAAACACTTGACTTTAAATTTCTAACAAAAGACCCGTAAAAACATATTTTTTTAAAGAAGGAAATTTTTTTTATTAAGAATTAGGATAAGAAATCCCAAAAAAATTAACAAGAGAGGAAAGCATAAAAGAAGGAAAACTAATCTAAACATAGGGGCCCAAAAGCCGGAAGCTCCACCCTTAACTTACAAAGGGGTACAACCAATAATTACATTCCAATCTTTATTTAAGTCACCAGCTTTTAAATGGCCATAATCCTTGAAGTGAGAGGTCCAAAGTAGGATTCTTTCTTTTGCTCTTTGGTACACCTAATATGAAGGTTCAACATGCCCTTTGAACCCTTTTGTTCATTTCCGACCAAATTGACCAACACACTGCCACCGAAGCAAGCCTCTAAATTCTTTTCCCTCTAGTAGAAAAAGTCCTTCATTTTTAGGAGGATAGCAAAGTGCTTAGGTCTAGCGGAGTAACCCACCTCATTCCAAAATCCTTGAGAATCCCAAACCAAACCAGACTTCCCACGAAAAGGGGTAGTGCAATAAAAGGTGGGTCAGTGACTCTCCATCCCCTTTGCAGAAGCTACACATATCCATGGTCTTCCAACTTCTTGACATGGTATGCTCCCGCATCATATTTCCCGGGTTTAAAGAAGTTTGAGCACGAACTTGTTGTGGTAGAAGTCTCAAATTTGAGGATGTATACTTCAATTTGAGGGCCTTCAAGTTGTTGAGGCAGCAACATCGAATGTATATTGGAGGAGAACAACATACAGTCAACTTGTGGTGCACTTGCTTCCTTAGGTTGCAACTTGATCTCTTCCATGTGTTCTTCCTTGTCCTCAATTTTTTTTTCTTCAATTGGTGATTCTTCTTGAGGAGCAAAGGAGTCTTCAGTTGACTTATCCTCCTTAGTTGGAATCACTTTTTGGGAAACCTCTTCCTTTGGTGCAAGCTCTTCCTTTAAATCTAGTTGTTCTTGTGTGCAAGCTCTTCCTTTAAATCCGGTTGTTCTTATTGGAGAAGTCGTTGTGGGAGTATTTGCATTTGATAGCGTGCACCAAGATTGAAAAATTTGAGGACACACGTCTCTTGATTGTAGCTAACACGTTGTTATGGTTTGCCAAACACAATAATCGGCTCTCCAATAATGATTTTACACGCAACACCATCTTTGTAAGGTCTACGTCCAAATGGAAGAATGAAACATTTTATTTGTTGCCAACAAAGACTCCGATCTTCCTCAACCGACAGGATCTTCTTGATCATACCTCTAAAAATTAGGTTCTCCTCATCGTAGTCACTTATTAGAACTCTAAACAACTTCCCGGATGGGAGTTCGAATTTGGTTTTAACCTCAAGCATCTCCAAAGGATTTCTTGGGACTACAACTAGGTCAAACTAGCTGTAAGGCCAGAAACTTTGATACCAAATCTGATGTAGGATATGTTTATAAAAACCATAAATTGAAAGAAAAAAGAAAGCCAAAGTTCAAATTCTAGAAAATTCTGTGCAATGGTGTGAAATGACCAAAATACCCTTAGACATGGTGAATCTTTTTTTAGAGGTAAAGATATCAATTATTAAAATAAGATATGACACGAAAAGATTAGCAAGTACAACCTAAAAGGATCATCGGGAAGGTGATGCCAACATAAGATAAGAAAACAAAACACTCCCCTACCCCAAGTATGTTACAAATCCTCACTCCATGAGGCATATCAATCTATCTCATCAAAAGAAACCCACACCGATGCCCACTTAAACAGAGAATTATATATAAAGAGTATCAAATCAACATTACTACGAATTTTATCCTAAAATCCTGCTGTTTTTTTTGCTCCACAATACCCAACAAATAGCCCCTGGTAAGGCGTGCCAGATGTCATGGGAAAAACTTCCAAGACCACTCATCCACCAACCCAAGATTAGATCATTAAAGAGCCTTGGGTTTGACAATGAATGAAAAGATGACTTACCGATTCCTCGTCTGCCATACATAAGATACATCTGTTAGCTAAGTTCCAACCTCTATTGTAAAGATGATCAAGGGTTAGAATTTTATCCAGGAAACAATTTCAAAGGAAGAAAGATACTTTAGATGGGATGCTCGGGATCCAAATGCCTTTGTGAGAAAACAAGGTCCTTGGGAAATTTGATAATTTAGTGTAGGAAGATTTGGATGTGTCCACCCATCTCCCCTATCAGTATTAGGGGACCGATTACCTAAGATCTAGTAGATTAAGCATCTTTCCTAACTCCCAATCATTTGGCTCTCTTTTCTATCTAGGAACCCAAACTCTACTATTGTCGTTATAACACATCGCCATCATGGCATGGGGATCCAATGCCAATTGGTAGATATTAGGAAACCAAACTCTCCTGTTGTCATCAGATAGGGTGAATCTTGGGTCTAAGATGCACCCCTACTCTAAATTTTGTTGAATTTGGAGTTGATTTGGTTTGTGAAATTATATTTGTAAGTTTGTTGTTTCTAGGTTTACGGGAAAAAACCATAAAATCAGAAATAAGGAAAGAAGAAGAAAGAAGAAAATAAAGGAGAAAGAGAGAGGAAGATAGAAGAGTAAGAAAGAAGAAAATATTTCTTACTCATGGGGGGAAGAGAGAAGAGAAGGGATACCACACCCCAAGAAGAGAGAGAATCATGGGATACCACACCTACTTCAACACACACGTGTCTTCTTTTTCAAATAGTCATCTTCAACTCTTTTACTTCATACGTAGAAGGGCCTTTAAATGCCCCATTAGCTTGCCCTTTAATGATGCAAATAAAGGAACCAATATTTACATCAAGCTTTCAACTTTATTTTCATCCCAAGCCAAGATGATTCCTCCCACAGCCCCCAATGATGGGAATGCCAAAAATTATCTGTTTGACTTGATTTTGCTGTCATTTGAAAGGGTTCACTTACCTTTACAACGAGTCCAAGAACTTTTGAATTCAATATGATTTGGGGAAGTTATGGCCATGATACTGGCAGGGCATTACTTTATGTGTAAATTATCTATTTTAGGGTTTTATTTTAAATTAGGAGTTTATAGTTAGTCTATGGACATGGTAGAGGAAAAGTTTTTTTAGTTGTATTTTTTATTTTATTTTTATGCTTTGACATATTGTTTTGGTGCAAGATTAATCTTCTTCTTTCTTGAATGTGAGGAGAGTTTCAAGGCCTTGTATTTGCTGATTTGTAGTGTTCCATTGGTGTTTATTCTATTTAATTTTATATTCTTATCTGCTGAATTCCATTATTATCAATCTTTGATTTTCATGTTATCTTATTTTCAAATTTAGCTTAAATCCTTATTCCCGCCCCTGATATATCAATTTATCTTCTGATTTTTCTATTTCAATTTTCTCTCTATCCAAATCACACTCCCACAGCTACTGATTACTAGCTGAATTTTATTTATAAAATTTTACTTTCTATTTCTGTTATTTTACTACAAATTATTGCTCTTCAAGTAATTTTATTCCCCTTATTTCCACTGCTTGTTTTGGTCTCCATTGCTTTGAATTCTCTGTTCACTTAATAGTAGTTTGGTATTTAAGTCCAGATTTCAGCACCCTTGGCAACCCAGATTGGCAGAAACTATACTGAAAGGCTCACATATGTCCAATGAAATCATATGTTGGTGTGATTTTCAAAGCTGGTGGATAATTTAGCTGATTAGATGCTACAACAACGACAACAAACAGCCTTATCCCAACTATTTGGGGTCGGCTACACGAATCCTGTTCCGCCATTCCGCTTTAGCTGATTAGATGCTAAGTTTGACAAATTGGAAGACAAATAATTCACAAATAAAGGTTTGATCATTGATGACATCTTAGGACAGTAGGACTCAAAAGGAGAAGACTTAGCCTCGAGTGAAGAAACTCTAGTGCACCAAGAGGACAACTATAAGGGGAATGATCCTTGTTGAATTTGTTTCTTTGTATTTTTATAGCTTAAATAAAGGACTATGAAAAGAGAACAGTGGAAGCTGGTTGTACGCATAACATCTTCCAAATTCAAGTTAAAGTGTGAAGATAAAGCTCGTAAATTCATTATGGATGTAGTAGTATGAATATGTTCTCCCAAGGTATTGTTAATAAGCTTCAGTAGTCTATGGAGAAGCATCCACAACCTTATAGGTTTGAATGGATTCATGATTCTTTTCTTTCGGGGTCCTAGAGATGTTTGGAATTTTTTGAAATCGGGTCAAACAATGATAATTTCTGGTGTGATGTGGGTTTTAATGAAGGTTATGTGCTTCGTGCCTGAATGTCTTGGGCTTTATGACAGGGAAGTGGAGGACAATGACAAAGCTAATATCTATATTTTTCTATCAAGGTTACTCATAAACCAATGAATGCAACAGCCATTGGGAAGTTGAAGGTGAACAAGAAGCAAAAAGGGTTTGAACCCTAGAAGATTTCTGATATGCATACTGAAGAGCTCTATTAAAGCTAAAATTAGAAAAGGGCTTTAGATCTTCCATGGTGACACATGAAGATAAAAGTGATGATAAAGGAAGCTATCACATTGTCAGCTATTTCTAAGCCTAAGAAAGAGATGATTGATGTTCTTGATAAGTGGCTAATTTTTATTGAGTGTTAACATTATAGAGTTCTTATTAGTTAGAAGGGGATGTCCTAAATCCTACAAAACTTGTAAGAGCCGGTATAAAAGATTTGTAAAATTAAACAATAAAACACCACTTAATCTTAGTTAAGGAGACGTTGAAAATTTTAAGCTTTCTTGATGATACGTGGCCTCCCACCAATTGTGTAAGGGATTTGACCACACTAACGTCCAGATTCAACAAAGCTCAGAATTATGTCTTTTCTTTTGCGGATTTGTATGATCCAATGGAGAAGAATCTCTTCCTCTAAATGCCTAGGTCAATGGTTTTGTTTACAGAACTTATCTTTTACTTAAACAAAGAACTATCTAGAGCCTTCCCAATGAAGGGTACCGTTTAGTGTTTAATTTAAACAAAGAATCAAGATGAGTCTTCCCAATGAAGAGTTCTATTTAAAGTTTAATGAAGTAGACAACAACAGTCTCCTTTGTGTAGCTCTTCTTCCTTAAAGGTTACAATCATGAAATAAGGTTCAACAAACTTAGACGAAGATTCGTTGAATCTAGACAAAACCATTGATATTTTGACAACTGTTACAAATGCTTATTAAGATTATTAAAATGGGATGATTATGCCATTTAAGTGGAAAAATAATGTGCTACATAAAGTCCATTGAATTGTGACTTTATAAATAGAGCACAATGTCTCACTTAAAAACATGTTGAAAAGAAAAGAGAAGAAACTTTGTTAAGATAGACGGTGGTAGAAGAAGAGTTGTGCGAAGAAGATTGTCGTTGCCTGCTTCGCTAAACTTTGAACGGAACCCTTCATTGAGAAGGCTCTTTTTAGTTCTTTGTTTAGACTAAACATTGAACAGTTCCCTTTATTAGAAGGTTCTACCTGGTTCTTTGTTTAAATAAAAAGATATGTTTTGTAAAAAAAACTCTTGACCTGGGCATTTAGAGGAAGAGAGATTCTTCTCCATTGTATCGTACAAATCCTTATGAGAGAGGACTTAGTTCCGAGCTTGGTTGAATCTCAGTGTTAGTGCGGTTGAATCCCTTGCACAATTGGTGGGGCCATGACTATCGTCAAGAAAACTTAAAATTTTCAGCACTTGACTCGGATTGAGTGGTGTTTTATTGTTTAATTTTACAAATATTTTGCACCGGTTCCAACAAATTTATGCTATTTAAGTGGAGAAATAATGAGCCTCTTAAAGCAACATTGAATTGTGACTCTGTAAATATAACACAATGTCTCATTTAGAAAATAAGTTAAAAAGAAAAAAGAAGAAACTCTGTCAAGAGTTGGACAATGTTAGAAGAAGAGCTGCGTGAAGAAGATTGTTATTGTCTGCTTCACTAAAATTTAAATGGAACCCTTCATTGGTAAGGCGTTTTCTGGTTCTCTGTTTAAGTTAAATACTAAATGGTACCCTTCATTGGGAAGGCTCTACTTGGTTCTTTGTTGAAGTAAAATATAAGTTTATGAATATAACCCTTGACTTGAGCATTTAGAGGAATAAATTCTTTTCTATTGGATCATGCAAATCCATAGGAGAAAAGACTTAATTCCGAGCTTGGTTGAATCGCGGTGTTAGTGCAGCTGAATTCCTTACACAATTGGTGGGAGGCCACAACTATTGTCAAGAAAGTTCGAAATTTCTAGTGCCTCCTTGACTCAAATTATGTGGTGTTTATTGTTTCACTTTACAAATCTTTTGCACCAACTCCTATAAATTGATGATTTATCAACTCTTATATCAATTGCAACGGGCATGTTCAACTCCTTGGGATTGAACAACACTGAATCTTCCCGCTTCACTGCGAAGAACTACGCATGATGGGTGCAAAAGATGGAATTCATTTTCTGTCAATTGAAAATTGCCTACGTATTGATAAAAGTCTGCCCATTGTCCATCGGTTCCAACTAGAATTGATGCCAGTCAAGATAAGGTTGCTGAAGCAGCAAGAAAGGTGCATAAATGGTTGAACAATGACTACACATGTCGTCACCATATTCTAGAATCATTGTCTGGCGTATTATTCAAACTATTCGTCAAGAAGACGAAGAATGCCAGATATCTTTGGGAAACCCTGTAGACAGTTCATCTTAGAGAAGAGAAAGTAGTAGGAAATTTCATGTTGCTAATTAAATGGATTTCAAAATTGGTGATTCTAAATCCGTTTTCGAACAAGTTCAAGAATTGCAAAAAATTGCAGATGTGATCACTAGTGCTGGAATGGTGCTGGATGCGAATTTTCATGTCAGCACTATCATCTCCAAGTTGCCATCATCATGAAAGAACTTTCGCACACAGGTGATGAGAAAGGACTATATCTCTTTGGAGCTACTTCTACATTATATTCAAGTGGAAGAAAGAAGAGCCTATTGACAAAGCTCATGTGGCGAGATGAAATTCAAGAAGAAGCTATTCTTGCCAAAGAAAAATATTTTCAAAAAGAAAGTAATAGGAAAGACTCCTAACAAGGACAAGGAAGGCTACAATTGCTACATATGTGGCAGACTTGGAGATATGGAAAGCACATGCCATTTTGGGAAAAACAAGCACGACAAGAACACCAAAGGAAAAGAGACAAAAACAAAGGTGATCAGTTCGCTGCAGTAGAGACCGAAGTTCACATGGTTGGAGGAGATGTTGCCTGGTGGTTAGACATTGGAGCAACTCGTCACTTGCGCAGTGACACAAATATGTTCAAAACCTACGAACTAGTGGGGGATGATGTGATCATATTTATGGGAAATTCCTCCTTCTCCAAGGTCATCGCCAAAGGTTCAATTGAACTAAAGTTTACCTCTGGGAAATCTATTTTTAGATATGTCCTACATGTCCCTAACATCAAGAAGAACCTTGTCTCTGGTTCGCTCTTAAGCAAGTATGGTTTTAAAATGGTGTTGGAGTTTGACAAAGTAGTCTTGTGAAAGAATGGTGTGTTTGTTGGGAAAGGTTATGTTTATGCTGTCATGTTCAAACTCAATGTCATTAATGAAATTGTTGAAAATTCTACAAATATTTATGAGTCATTTGATTTATGGCATGGTAGACTATGACATGTGAATTATAAGAAGATTAAGAATATGACTAGTCTGGGATTAATAAAATAATCTCAATGAAATGCCAACGGATAAATGTCATTTGTAGTAAATGCAAAATTACAAAAAACGTTATTTAAGAATGTAGAGAGATCATCAGGGATACTTGATCATGTGCACTTTGATATTTGTGAGATGACTGACACATTGTCAATAGGAGGAAAGAGATACTTCACCTTCATAGATGATGCATCAAGATACACATATGTATATATGTCAAAGATGAAGGATGATACATTTGAGTAGTTCAAATACTATAAAGCTGAAGTAGAAAATATTCAAAATTTGAATCCTAAAATACGAAGAATAGATCGTGGATGTGAATACATGGATTCAGAGTTCGTACAATTCTATGATGACAATGGAATCTAGAGAGACCTCATCACCTTATACTCCTTAATAAAATGGTGTTGTAGAAAGAAAGAATCGTGCGTTAACCGAGATAGGTAACTCGATGCTTGCAAGTTCAGGAGCACCTGCGAATCTTTGGGGAGAAACATTACTCTCCTCATCCCACATCTTGAGTAGCGTTTCTCACAAGAAGTTAGAAGCTACTTCATACGAGTTATGGAAAGCAAGAAGGCCAAATCTTAGTTATCTTCGTGTTTGGAGTTGTTTCACACAAGTCAGGCTGCCAAACTTGAATACACCAAAGGTTGGTCTAAGGGGATCAAATTGTGGGGTAATTGGGTATTCCATGAAGAGCAAAGCCTACAGAAGTCTTAATCTAGACAGTCCTGCCTTTTATAC
>JAOXJP010097571.1:0-14489 GCA_025762735.1 Platanus orientalis | reverse complement strand
ATATATCGGTACCATCCAGATTTCAGATCGAGGGACACCAAAGGACCATTTGAGTGATCTGCTTCTTTATTGTAGGCCGACGCCACACCGACATCATTTCTTGCTCGTGTGCAGGTACCATCCAGATTTTGGATTAAGGGACACTAAAGGACCATTTGAGTGATCTGCTTCTCTACATCATCAATTGGCGCCATCTGTGGAAACTAATGAAGTTTCTACAAGATAAAGGTCTTATGGTAGAAACTTGATCTAGAATAATGGAAGCTCATCGGAATGTGTCATCCACGAACGATTTAGGAAGAGGAGAGCTCGAGGCAGGCCGAATTGTAACCATGGAGCAAAAGATGCAGACCTCCACCGCAACATATAAAGAATGACACAGCGAAACCAGGAGTTGAGTCACAAGTTTATGGCCAGGGCCCAGGAGCTTTAGCGTCACAACATACCAGTGATGCAGGCGTGGGAACCACCTCCGAACAAGAGAACCGTATTTGGAAGATGCAAGACTTACTGAACGCGGTAATGGAGGCTTTTTGAGGCAAAACTCCTTCTACAGTAGAAGCATTAATGCAGAAGATGGATCACCCCTTCTCCATGATAATCATGTCTCATCCTCTCCCCAAGAAGTTTGGAATTCCATTGATGGAGCCGTTCTATGGAAGCAAGGATCCGTTTGATCATCTCGAGACTTACAAAACTTTGATGCTCCTGCATGATTATTTAGATGGGGTCATGTGCAAGGCTTTTCTGGAAACTCTGAAGGGTTCAACATAAAAATGGTTTAACAACCTTCAACCCAACAACATCAATTCCTTCTTTGAATTGAGCCAGTTATTTGCAGGTCATTTCATAAGGGGAAGACGTTATCGAAGGTCGGCCACCTATCTACTCAATATTAAATAGGCAAAGGGGAAATTGCTAAGGGACTATGTCTCTCGTTTCAACCAGGAGGTGATGTAGGTAGATGATGCCGATGAAAAGGTTGTGCTCACCGCCTTCATGGGTGAGCTATTGCCCATAAAATTCCTATCCTCTCTTTTGAAGTCCCCTCCAAGCAGTATGACCGAGTTGATGTTGAGGGCTCAAAAGCATATGAATGTTGAGGATGTAATGACAACAAGAAGGGACCAAGTGAATGAACTCTGTGAACTGTCAAAGAGAAAAAAGGGATGAGTGACCAAAAATGGTCGAAGTTGAAGCTAGGACGAGAGACAATGCCGACCGGGTGACACAACCTAGGGAAGCACACACGTCGGCTCGTAGAGCACAAACGTATAACCCACTCAATTCCCCACTAGAGCAGGTGTTCATGTATGTGCGGGATGACCCTTCCTTGAAGTGGCCGAAGAAGCTCAAGACCCCCTAGAGAAAAGATCCCAGAAGAAATATTCTCAGTTTCACCGTGACCACGGTCACAATACAAAAGAATGCATCGACCTAAGAGACCAGGTAGAAGCACTTATCTAGCAAGGAAGATTAAAGCAATTTGTAGTGGGTCTCCCACGAACATCACTAGAGAGGGTAGAGGAATCACCAAGCCGAAGGAATACTGGGCTCGAGCCACTATGAGAAATAAAGGTCATCGCTGGTGGCTCGGCTAGAGGTGGCAAGTCATCGTTGGCTCGGAAGGCATATGCTTGTGCAGTAAAAGCTTCACAAGCGAAAGTTTATTCTACTGAGAGACCAAGGAAATGCCCCTAGACTTGGCAGGAGAATATCACATTTACTGAAGAAGATTCTAGAGGGGTGCACCATCCCCATGATGGCACCTTGGTGGTCACGTTGATTATAGCCAACCACCAGACCTAGAGGATACTAATAGATAATGGTAGTTCGATAGATATCTTGTATTTGTCTACTTTTAAGCAAATGGGAATCGAAAAGGAGAAAATCTAACTAATTACAACACCATTGGTCGGCTTCATTGGAGTTGGGACCATTACACTACCTGTGACAGCCGGAGCCCGCCCCCACCTGGTGACCAAGGCGGTCGACTTCTTGATTGTAGATTATCCCTTAGCTTATAACATCATCATAGGAAGGCCAAAACTTAACAAGATGAAGGCTATTACCTCAACCTATCATTTGCTAATGTTCTTCTTTACCGAGGAGGGAGTCGGAGAAGTTAGAGGAGATCAAACGGTGACCTGAGAATGCTATGTGGCGTCTCTAAAAAGGAAAAAAGTTCAAGGAAGCCCTCATTATTAAAGACATGGAGGATAAAGATGATAGTCAATTAAAATAGACTGGGCCCACAGATAACTTAGAAGAACTCAATGTCGACCCCAACTATCCCGAACGGGTGGTGCATGTCGGGAGGATACTCTTGAAGAGTTCAAACTCGAAAACAAAAGCTCTTGACGGCCTATAGGGATGCCTTCACCTGGATGCATGCAGACATTTCGAGGATCGACCCAAGAGTAATCACACATAAACTAAGTGTCGACCCCTCGGAAAGACAGGTTAGACAAAAATAGAGAATATTCACAGCCAATAGGAATCAAGCTATTATAGAAGAGGTGGAGAAGCTATTGAAAGTAGGGTTCATATGGGAAGTTGTTTACCCCGATTAGGTCACTAACGTGGTATTGGTAAAGAAGAACAACAGGAAGTGGAGAATGTCATTGACCTTAATAAGGTGTGTCCCAAAGATAGTTTTCTAGTGTTAATGATAGATGCACTGGTTGATTCTACCTCTGGCCATGCCTTACTCAACTTCATGGATGCGTTCTTAGGCTATAACCAGATACGGATGGAGAAAGGAGATTGTGAGAAAACGTTTTCATTTCCGACCGAGGGATTTATTGTTATGAAGTCATGCCATTCGGGTTAAAAAATGCAGGAACCACTTATCAGAGGTTGGTGAATAAAATATTCAAGGCCTAGATTAGAAGGAATGTTGAAGTCTACGTGGATGATATGCTTGTTAAAAGCATGGAAGCCGAGAAGCACGTGAGTGACCTGGAAGAAACCCTCAAAACCCTAAGGAAGTTTTGAATGAAGCTCAACCCGGCCAAGTGTGCCTTCGGGGTATCGGTGGGCAAGGTTTTAGGGTTCATGATCTCCCACAAGGGAATAGAAGCCAACCCAGAGAAAGTTGACGCAATCATGAACATGAAGTCGCCACAAACCATGAAAGACGTCTACTGGCTAGCAGGAAGGGTGGCAGCCCTCAACCGATTCATTCCAAGGTCAACAAACAGATGCTTTCCTTTCTTTCGCCTTCTAAAGAAAGGATTTAAGTGGACAGAGGAAGCTGAGCGTTCATTTCAAGATCTCAAAGGGTACTTGGTGAGCTACCAACCCTCAAATGAACAACTCTGGGAGAAGATTTATATTTATATCTGGTAGTGTCTGAGGTAGCTATGAGCTCAGTCCTAGTAAAAGACGAACATAGTTAGGTCCCGGTCTACTATACTAGCAAAGCCCTCCATGGAGCAGAACTGAGATATCCACCGCTAGAAAAACTGGCATTCACCCTGATAACAACAACAAGAAAACTCAAGCCCTACTTCTAAGCCCACCAGGTCGTAGTGCTAACAAACCAACCTTTAAGAGCCGTGTTGCAGAGATCAAAAGTGTCGGGCAGATTGGTGAAATGGACCATAAAGTTAGGCAAATTTAACATCTGTTATTGACTGAGAACCACCATAAAAGGATAGGTCTTGGCAGACTTTCTTATGGAATTAACTCCAGAGATAAGTCGGAATTGACCCTCTACATGGACGGATCGTCCACTGCTTCATCTAGTGGTGCGGGTCTTTTGCTAACTACCCCTAAGGGAATAGTGATCGAGTATGCAATCCGATTGGTGTTCAAAGCAATGAATAATGAAGCCGAATATGAGGCCCTGATAGTTGGACTGGGCTTAGCCATGAAGCAAGGGTCGTACACTTGTCCGCTTATACGGATTCCAAGCTTGTTGAGGGGCAGGTAACCAGAGAGTATGAAGCCAAGGAGGAGCGAATGAAAAAATACCTAGCTAGAGTCGTGAAGCTCATGTCCCACTTCAAAACTGTCAAGATTCAACATATCCCGAGGTGTCAGAATGAGCATGCCGATTGGTTGGCACGACTTGCCTCTGATGATAGGTACATCATTGACAACCGACTGCTAGTAAGTAGACCCAATCAGCCCAACATGGAAAATGAACTGACTGTTCATGTGTGTGCGAACGAGCCAGAAGACGACTGGAGGATGCCAATTATAGAGTTTTTGAAAATGGGAGTTCTGCCACCAAACCGAGGAGAAGCTCGAAAACTGAAGCTGGGCACTAGTCACTACACCTTAATTGGCAAGCTCCTCTACGAACAAAGTTTCACCTTCCCTTAATTAAGATACTTGTCCCCAACCGAGGCCGATTACATCATAAGGGAGGTCCATGAAGGGATCTGCGAAAACCATTCAGGTAGTCAGTTACTCGTTCATAAGCTGATTAGAGCAGGATACTATATTGGCCGACGATGCAGGCCAACTCGACAAGTCATGTGCATAAGTGCGACAGTTGTCAAAGATTCACCAACATTCCCAGATAGCTGGTAGAGGAGCTCTCACCTATCATAGGACCATGGCCCTTCGCCTAGTAGGGAATTGACATAGTAGGACCACTTCCCCTGGCGATGAGGCAACGAAAGTTACTTGTAGTAACAGTTGATTATTTTACAAAATGGGTTGAGGCCGAGGTGCTAGAAAAAATAATTGAGCACAACATACGTGACTTCATTTGGAAGCCCATAATATGTTGATTCGGGATACTGCAAGTCATCATTACCGATAACGGGAAGCAGTTTGACAATCGACATTTTTGTGAATTTTGCTCCCAATTAGGGATCAAGAACCACTTCTCCTCCCCAACACATCCTCAAGCCAATGGATAGGTAGAAGTCACCAACAGAACTATATTGAAGATCATTAAGACCAGGTTAGAGGCATCAAAGGGACAATGGGCTGATGAGCTACCAAGTGTCCTCTGGGCATATAGAACAATTCCAAGAAGTCCCACGGGGGAAACCCCCTATGCCTTGGCTTTCGACTACGAAGCAGTAATACTAGTGGAAGTCGGGATGGCAAGTTTGAGGATTCAAGAACCGCATGCCGAGGGGTCAGAGAAAGAGCTACATTTGAACCTTGACTTGCTGGAAGAAAGGAGAGAGGAAGCCACCATTTGCATGGCAGCTTATCAACAGAGGATGATGAAGTGTCACAAGGCCCGAGTACAGCCACGATGCTTCCAGAACGGGGACCTCGTTCTTCAAAAAGTGAGCATAGCAACGCATGTTCCAGGAGACAGAAATCTGGGGCCTAATTAAGAAGGTCCCTACTGAGTCACCCGGATGGCATGAAAAGGAACCTATTGCTTGGAGTCCATGCACGGAAAAACCTCACCTCGACCATGTAACATTGAACACTTAAAAAGGTATTACCAATAGTCATGTAATCTTTTATTCATAATAATAAAATTCATCTACTGTTGTGTTTGGCATAGTATCCTACTACAATGGTTGATAATTAATGCCTTGAGTGGAGTCGTAAAAATGGACTAAGTCTAGTAAATCGACCCCTTGGTCTACTATAACGATCTATAATCAACATGTCGAGTGGAGTCTAAAATGACCCCTCGGTCTACTAAAATGGTCGACAATTAATGTCCCAACAGGAGTTCTAAAAATGGACTAAGTCCAGTAAATTGACCCCTCAGTCTACTACAATGACCTATAATCAATGTCCCAAGTGGAGTTTAAAATGACCCATTGGTCTACTACAACGGTTGACAATTAACATCCTGAAAGGAGTCGTAAAAATGCAATAAGTTTAGTAAATCGATCCCTCAGTCTACTACAATGGTCTACTACAACGGTTGACAATTAACGTCCCGAGTGGAGTTGTAAAATGGATTGAGTCTAGTAAAATGACCTCTTGGTCTAATACAACGATCTATAATCAATGTCCCAAGAGGAGTCATAAAAATGGATAAAGTCTACTAAATTGACCCCTCAATCTACTACAACGATCGACAATTAACGTCCCGAGAGGAGTCGTAAAAATGGACTAAGTCCAGTAAATCGACCCCTCAGTCTACTATAATAATTTATAATCAACGTCCCGAGTGGAGTCTAAAACGACCCCTCGGTCTACTACAATGGTCAACAATTAACATCTCGAGAGGAGTCATAAAAATAGACTAAGTCTAGTAAATTGACCCCTTGATCTACTACAACGGTTGACAATTAACATCCTAAGTGGAGTCATAAAAATGGACTGAGTCCAGTAAAAAGACCCCTCAGTCTACTACAACGATCTACAATCAATGTCCCAAGAGGAGTCGTAAAAATGGACTAAGTCCAATAAATCGACCCTTAGCCTACTACAACGGTTTACTATAATGGTTAACAATTAACCTCCTGAGTGGAGTCACAAAAATGGACTGAGTCCAGTAAAATGACCCATTGGTCTACTACAACGATATATAATCAACGTCCTAAATAGAGTCGTAACAATAGACTAAGTTTAGTAAATCGACCCCTCGGTCTACTACAACGGACGACGATTATTGTACTGAGGGGCATCATGAAAATGGATGAGCAATTTACCAAAAGATTAACATACCAAAAAGAAAAAAAAGAAATTTTCAATTCATGATAGTAAAAAAAAATAGAAAGTCTAGTTAAAGGACCCTCGGTCCCTACAAAAAAATATATGTGAAAGAACTGGCCCTAAGAGGTTATGTCATCTTTCTCTTGTTCTACAACGGATTCCTCGTTTGGCTCCTGCACAGCAGACGTCGATTCAACGTAGGCCCTCAGCATTGAAAGATCAAGGTCGGGATGTATCCTTAAAGCTCAGTGGTGGAGAGTCTCGAAATCACTGATAAAATACTCTGTCATTTCGTCATTAAAGGGCTTAGACTGTATATAAGCTGCAACTGCCTCATTTATAGCCTTTTCCTTCTCTGCCTCTTGTTGGGACCTCATCTCATCCAAAGACATCTGCAAAATGGCAACACCAGCTTTTTCTCCCTCGGCCTCATCCCAGGCCTCCTTCAATGCAGCCTCGGTGCCTTTGAGCCTCTGTTTAGTCTTAGTTAATTTGTCCCTCAGAGCTTTCCGCTCAGACTCTACCTCAGACAACTTCTTCTTGAGGTCCTTGGCATACCTGTCAATGGTGAGCTGACAATTAGCAAGGGTGGTCACTTTTGTCAACAATTGTAACAAGGATGTTCAATAAGGCAAAACGAAGGGACCTGACTCATAGAAGAGAAAGGAAAGGAAATTTACCCTCTTAATGTAAAAAAGGGTGCTTCTGGCCGGAGCTTTAGTGCTATTAGGCTAGAGGCTTTTTAGGTCCTGTTCAGAGACGATCGAGCGCAAATGACCGATAGCCCTAATCTACTCAGCCAGCAAAGAGGGAGTAGCTTTCTCCTTCCCCTTGGACAAGCCCTCCGCATTATACGAAGGAAGATCTTTGACGCACTCCTTGAAGGAAGGAATAGAATCCAAAGT
Source organism: Platanus orientalis (assembly GCA_025762735.1). Taxonomy (NCBI): domain Eukaryota; kingdom Viridiplantae; phylum Streptophyta; class Magnoliopsida; order Proteales; family Platanaceae; genus Platanus; species Platanus orientalis. Next base: position 6,990 of record JAOXJP010097571.1, on the reverse strand, counting down.
TGTCTCTAAGTCAACAATGGAAATAGAAGGCCGCACGACCGATGCGGGGGCCGACAAAGGAGTTAGCCCAAAATGATCTTTCTCCGCCAAGGGGTGTTAGGAAAAACTTAGCTTTTTCTGAGAGCTGCCAGGGGTGGACTTAGCTGCCACTCTCTTCAAAGAAGATTTTGAGGGTATGGCAAACATATCTGTAAATGTAAGCGAACGATTAAAAAAAATCCTGACCAATTGCAAGAGGAGTTAAGCTAGATGCCTAACCGACTAGAATGGAAGTTGAGCTAGATGTCTAACCAATCGGAACAGGAGAAGAATCGAATGTGTGACCCACTGCGAGCCCGAATGACGGAAGCTCTGGGCCGAACAGATATGTGGAGAGGGACTCAAAATTCACCAACAGAAAATAATCCCGGACTGGGTGCGCAAAAGCCCGTTCTAACCTTGCAAGCTAAGTATCAGACAGGGGATGCTCGGCTAATGCTAAAAAAACCAAGAAGATCAAACCGACCGAGTGGATAAAGAATGAGAAATGCTAACACAACTAAGAATTACCTCTTGCACGTGGCTTGCCCCATATCTTGAGAACTGTTTGGATCTGATCATGAGGTGGCTCCCATGGGAGGGACTCTAAGCCATCTCCTGACACAAAAAGAATTTGTTTCTCCAACCCCTATTGGACGTTGGAAGACCCGTGATTAAGGCTCGATTAGGCACCCTAGCAGTGAAATACCACCACCCCGAGTGCATCTCCACTGCCTTGTAGCAATAGAGGAACTCAGGTATAGTGATGTGATCCTGACCACCACTGCACGCAGGCCACAATACCATGCAGGCGATCAGGATCCTCCATAAGTTGGGCATGACTTAGCTTGGAGCTAGACGAAGGTGGGTGAGGAGCTAATGAACAAATAAAGGAATCGAGAACTGTAGACCGGCCTCCAGAGCCTGTTCAAAGATGGAAACCTCACCCAGGAGACAAGAATAAGCCTACTCATTAAAGGCCGAGACCCTTAAAGTTACTGACTCGGGTATTTAGTAAACGTGGCGAAAGCCCTCTACTCGAGACCTCGACAAGGTAGAGAGGATGTTCTCAGCAGCATATGGCACATCAGCAAACCGACCTGACCTAACTAGTGATGAAGGGTGAGCCAAGTCAAGGGAATCAACATGGACAAGGTTATCATCAAGGGCCATGACGGACTCTATCGATTTGAAGGAATAATCCATTTGACCGAGGGTGTATATAACGCCCACTAAAGGGCCTATTGCCACTAAGAAACAATGGAAAATACTACCTAGAGAAGACGAGTCGAACCGTAAGGCACTAGATCTAGAGAATGTTGGTGGGTATGGAGGTAGTGGCAAAAGCGAATGACGTGAAACCCAAAGGGCAGTTCGGTAAGGTCCAAGGTGAAGTTCTAAGGATAACGACAAGAGATCAAGAATCCCATTGACGGGAAGGAGAGTGTAAGGCAGAAGCTATGATGAGGAAGCAGCACCAGAAACCAAAAAAAAAAGGAAGAAGAACAAACATAAAATTAGGAGAAGGGGCAGAACAAAGAATACCTGAACTCCTTTTCCAATGGATGATCTCCTGAGTGCAACGTAGACACAAGTAAGGAAAATTTACCCAGGCAACACCGAAGTTAATTTGAAATGAGGTAGAAGACTAACAAAAGAGAGGGGATCGGCCCTTATATATATAGCAGTAGAATTATCCTGGACTGTCAAATCATCTTAACGACCCTTACCCATCGGATGAAAGCGCAGGTCGAGAGAAAATGGCTACCAACCCACACGTCTTGTCCTCATTAATGGCACGGGGCTCAAGGAGGCAAAGACAAAGTGTTAATGCCTTAATTAACTCAGCTTTTTATATTCTCCATGTCCGCTCGAACTAACGAACAAGAGGAATAGGAGGGGCATATGATGATGGAGTATCTGGACCCAATTAGCTAAGTCGATTAACCAGGCGAACCCCCCTGTCCGTCCATGGTCCCACCCAATTAGTTTAGCACCCACTATAGGTTCAAATAGTGAGTCCAGATGGCTAACCGACCTAATAGAGAAGTGGATTGCTGACCAACCCATCAGAGAGTTGGATGGCCGACTGACCCATCAAGAGAGTTGGGTTGTCGACTGATCCGTCATAGAAGTGGAGTACCGACCGACCCATCAGAGACTTGGGTGGCCAACTGACCCGTCAGAGAGTTGGATTGCCGACCGACCCATTAGAGAGTTGGATTGTCAACTGACCCATCAGAGAAATAGGCTGCCAATTGACCCTCATTGTCATTTGGTAGACTCCTCGATATAGATGACCAAGGGATGACTGCCTATTGCTTTCGAGACAACGGACGGACGACAATACCCCAGCGAACCCCGAGTAAGACAAAAACGGTTACGGGACGCAGAATATTATAGGACAGTGACTAACCCGACACTGACACGTGTACCACTGCTCCAATTTTCTATAACCAACTCAAAGAATATTCGAGTAAGGAGGGAAGAAACGAGATAAAAGGAGGGGAAACCCCTGAAGACGAGATAGGTACAATCAATCACTTCTCAAAGTGAAAGGAGAGGATAATTCTTTGAGTTTTCTAGTCCTTGACTTGGACGTCGGAGAGGTGTAGGCTGGTGCCACATTGACGTCATTTCTTGCTTGTGTGCAGGTACCATCCAGATTTCGGATCGAGGAACACCAAAAGACCATCTGAGTGATCTGCTTCTCTGCATCATCAGGTATAATGGCATGAGACTATCTAGAGTTGATGTATTAGTGTGGGCTGGCTACATGGAAATACATCTAGCAAAATCTTCTAGAAACTATGGTATGCTCTTTTATTGATGCCCACGACTGGGTTATGTTCATGACTATCACAACCTAGTATGGGTTTTGTATGATGATTTGACAAGAAGCTTGTTTTCTTTATACTATGGATCTTTTTTATTCTCATAAACACAATAACACATTCACATGGGTGGATGAGTGAACTACGGATATTGGTGTAGCGAATGCCAAAAAAGTCAATATTAAACAAAGAAAAAGGGATGTTGTACATAGGAAAGAGCAATGGAAACTCATTGCTTTGGTGGGTTGCTTCTTTTTTCAAATTTGTGTAGCTATCTTTCTTTGTTTGTAATTATTGTCATGAAGTAAGGAACAACCCCATGGAGATCTTTTTTGGACATTTGTAGTAAGTAATGTAAGTGTTTTTAGAAGTTCTAATATAAACCGAGTGGTAGTTAATAGATGGCAAGCAATGTATTTAAACTTCCTCTTACATATAAATCTATTAAAAGTAGCTTTTAGGAGTGCAAACCAAACATATAATTTTGACTTCCATCTAGTGACAAGTAATTTTCACTTTGACTCCAAAAGGAACTTTTTCGACGTAAAAAATATTACTTCTAAATGAAGTAACGAATTTTTTATTTTATTTTTTAAATCAATAGCTTCTTTAGAAGTTTAACCAAACGAGGCCATAAATCACCAAAAACTTGTACCTAGGACCTCCAACATATGAAGAAAATGCTCAACCACTAATTTAAGAAGGAAATTATATTCAAAACTGTAGATTATAAATGTATACAATTTCACATGCATATGCACATACACATTCATATGCCTTTAAAGAGTATCTCAGTCTAAGTCTCCAAAACCTATAGATGAGTCTAGGGCTCCCATAACTAGCCCACATGTCTTATGTTTAGAGGCACCTACATCTGTATGGGTCCACTTTAAAAAATCGCATATATAAAATATAATAATAATGATGATGATGATGATCAAATACTTTTTAAACTATTTGATCTATAAACTGTCTTTTGTAGCTTCATGAAGATCTAATAAGTTTTTTTCTTCTTCCAAACAAACGAATATATAAGATGTAGGGTTGAGATCATTCATTCAAGCTGTTTTTTTTTGTCTCTAGTTAATCTCTTATGTGGGACCTATCAAATAGTAGTTGGATTTCTCTTATCATGAGACACATGGCAACTTAATGGAGTCCCATACCATTCTATAGGTCCACTTATTTATCCCAAAATAAAAATAAAAAATTCTATAGGTCCACTAGGCCCTTGGGGCATTGCAAACAAAGTAGGCTAGGCCGGCCTAAATTTGCCACCCTTAGTAGCTACTCTTGATCAGACACACAAACGTTTCCAAATTCATCTTCTCCCCCTTCCCCCTTCTTCAAGGTTTGGTTATATTCCCTAAACTGATTATAATTAAAATATCCTATGGCAAACACACATTCCTCTCTCTCTCTCTCTCTCTCTCTCTCTCTATCTATCTATTTATCAATCTATCTCTCTTTGCTCTTTTCCATTATTATTATTATTATTATTATTATTATTTGAAATTAGGGTGTAAACTAGTAGTCTCTGCACTAGGCCTCTTGACATCCTTCATATATAAAGACAATTTTATTTTCAGAAGGAGAGAGTTGAGGGTATGGGATTCAATAGGGTTCTCCTGATCTATCTGTGGGTCTTGCTTTATTTATACTCTTATTAATATTTAAGCACGTTACATGCATAGTTAAATTGAGGTAAAAACTTTAAAGATTTTAAACACTTTGGATGTCTCCATTTACATATCTTTTGAGAAAAGTAAGGAATTCACTTACTGCTATCATGTTCATATCATATTGCAACTGAACCCTAAGAGAATACTAAATAATACAGAGGGGCTTGATCTCTTGAAAAATAACACTCATATCAATACAAATTGATAAAATAATTTTAGTAGTAAACCTTGGCCAATAATTATGATAAACCCTTCAGAACTTATACAAAACTCGATTAGACAATCAAAAGCACATGTTAAGGAATATCAAAATAAAATTTTATTATAAACATATATTTTAAAACCATTTGATAACCTTTTTATTAAATAACCACTAGATTGGAATTTTATTATTGTATAATCCTGACTTGATATATTTCCCTTACTTAGGATAGTGGATTCCTTGTTGAGCATTCAAATTCACCCATTATAAATACAAATTACCCAAATTGCCAGTGATATTATTCCTTAGACATTACTGATTGAAAAATTAAAGCAACAAATATGGTCTACAAACACAAAAGACTGGAGACAATACAAAATCTTCGTATTGAAAATTAGACGACTTCAAACATTATTCTAATCCAAGTGGTCATAATGTGATCCAATTCAGTGCTTTTTTTTTTATACACATTCAGGCTTAGAGTCAACTATCTAGTGATTGTGATATCATCTCCTCATCATATAGAAGCCGTTGCAAATATAAAAGCAAAATGCCCACCATCACCCATAGTTGTGAACATTTTAGATCGATCTACTAAAATTGGAGAATTAGATTTTTTGCATATTATTTCATCATACATCTAATATCATGTTGAGTTACCATAGGATACTTTATCTCATCTCTTGAGATAATAAACACCACATACCAAATATCATGCTTGAATGAACTTTATTTATTTATATATTATCAAAATTAATAATAAATAATTAAATTACTTTGTCAAGGCATTATTCCCACCACTCCTTTCAACCCAACCAACTACATAACTCTAACGACTCTATAAGGGTGTGTTTGAAATCATAAAATTGGAATTGGCCTTGGAATTCTAATTATGCATAATTGAAATCTACATAATTGAATTCCATAGATTTAGAATTTCACCATTTGGATGGATATATATATATTTGAATGCACAAATATTCAAAATCCCAATTGGCCACATTTTGTTCGCTCTCTGCTTGATGGGAGGCCTTGAGATTATATGGCTCATCACCAAGGACTCCGAAAACTTGCAAGATGGGCGTCAAAGCTTTGCAATTTTCATGCTCGAGCTTTTATATGGCCTTTAGTTTCTCGATAATTGTTGCGAAGATGTTATGTCCACTCTTGTTGGGATTTTAATGCAGTTTATCCATTATGAAGATCACTCGGTGAGAGAAACTAGTTATATTTTTTAATTCTTTCCATAAGCTAACATGAGCTAAATTTTCCACTTAGGGGCATTTTGGTCAATTTATAAAATAACATAGAGAATTTTGGGTATTTTGTTTGTTGAAAACTCTGAATAGTTGCTTGAAAGAGGAGGGCATTTTAGTCATTGGAATAAACCTAAAGCATAGCTAACATGAGTTAGATTTTTAGGGGCATTTTGTTCAATTAATAAAATAACAAAGGGCATTTTGGGTACTTTGTGTTAAAAATTCCTCATAGTTGCTTTGAGGGATAAGGGTATTCTAGTCATTTGAATAGACTTAAAGCATATCTAACATGAGTTAAATTTTCCATTCAAGGGCATTTTGGTCAATTAATAAAATAACATAGGGCATTTTGGATATTTTCTATGTTAAAAAAGTTTTCACAGTTGCTTAAGAGAGGAGGGCATTTTAGTCATTTAAATAGACTAAGAGCATTGATAAGGGTATTTTGGTCACATGCCATTTCATAGAAAAGAATTAGAAATAAATAGCCAATAGGTTGTTATTTCAATTCCGTTGATTTAGGGCATCGATTCCACATTCTAATTCCGTTGGGATTTGACTTAAGTCCACTCTTCCAATTCTCTAAATCCAAATGCATCCTAATTCTTTTTGTTTTAAATATGTTCACTCTCCCAACAAACTTGTAGGACAATAATGAACCTAATGATTGAAACTATAAATTTTCACGATCACTAGAAAAATTGATAATAAGAAAGGAAAATGATATCCTAGGCTTGTTTTTATTGGTCCTAAAACAAAGATTCTATTCTAATGCACACAAACTCTCACGGAATTGCTCTAGAAATATAAAAACGGGTTTCCATTTATCATTTGCTTAAATAAAACTAAAGAGAAATTTGTCGGAAAGTCTACAAAGTTCGGTGAATTTGCCAAATAATAGGGTATTTTAAAATATTTAAAAGAGGGGGTATATGACTGATTTGGCTATAACTTTATAATATACAATTACAACTTTATCCTTATTTAAAAGTAAC
>JAOXJP010097560.1:0-14489 GCA_025762735.1 Platanus orientalis | reverse complement strand
AGGGTCTGTTGTATGAATGTCCACAGACTTTACCAACTTAGCAAGTTGGCATATTCAAGATTTATTTTGCATTGAGTATTGAGACGACATTTTAAGAGCTTAGTGAATGAATAACTGATGCTGCATTACCTTTTTGATGTGGTGCTGTTGCCATGTCCTTTTTTGAAGGTGCTGATACTTTTTGAGAGCCTTTAGGTGCTGATTATTAGAACCAGTCTATTGGAAACTATCTATCCCTTTTTTTTTAATAATTTAATTCTATTTGAATTTTATCTATTTATGCTTTTTTTCTTCTCTTTATTATCAAACTCTGAACCTGTGATCTCTTTTAGTTGAATTATCTGCACTTCATTCTATTGTTTATATCCCAGAATTTATCTAACCTTCCCTAAACCCTATGGCTACCATATATTTGGTTTTCATCAAGTAAAAATTCTGTTCTCTAATCTCTCTGCAAAAGTTCTTTTAAGACCTTTTTTTTGGGGTAAATTTTAAACCCCTGACCCTTACATTAAGTCTGGAGTTGTTTCCCCTATTCCCTTGATGGTTCCCTCATGGGTGAATGATATGGCTATTTCAGTCCCAGTTGGTATTTGATTACTTTTGAAGTAAGATGGCTCGTAGTTCCTATATGGGTGAATGATACTACTATTCCAGTCTCAGGAGATGTTTGACTACTTTTGAAGTAGGATAGTATAAGGATTCAGCCTGGTGTGCTCACCAGACTAACCGCATATTTCTTGGCCATGGCTATAGAATATAGATAGGGATGTGCTCCATAAGATTAAGACGAATGCATATTCATTTTATGTATCAAGGAAGAACTGTTATCTTAAAAACCCTCGAATGTAGAGGCTGTTTAAAAGGATGTGCTCCATAAGATTAAGACTAGTACATATTCATTTTTTGTATCCAGGAAGAACTGTTATTTTAAAAACCCTTGAATGTAGAAACTGCTTAAAAGGAAACTGTTTGTGGAAAGATAAGTGACTGAACCTAATAAGGCTTTTATGTTTTTTATTATCAAACAATTAGAAGAGGAGTGAAAAGTGCTAGGGGGCTTCTGTACACCACTAGCAACCAGAGATACAGTGGCTGCTAGTTGATCTTTTTGACATGGTTTTAGATGTGTGGTCAAATAATTTGCTTCCCATGAGTAACATCCACTATGCTATTGTCTTGGTTTGAGGCCTCCATCAATATGGCCTACTATTTCTTTCTCCTAGTATTAGTTGCTTGTCTATCTCATGGCATTCTTAGGATTTTGTTCATGTTGCTTGACTGGCTTTTGGAAATTTATGATGGACCTATTACCCTCACCGTGTTTGGGCTTTTTTCTAGTCTTTATAGATTAGTGTTTTTCAGTTTGTTATTTGTTATTTGCACCACTATCTGATGACTATGTGGAAAGCACGGTAGGTTAAGAATCTTTCAGAATGTTTGCTTTTTTTTTTTTGGTTGCTGCCAGAATGAAAAATGCCATATCTTTTCTTGCTCGACTGAAGAGTAGACTTTTCTTCCATGTTGGTATTTGATAATTTATATAAAGTGTGTTTCATGATGCAATTTTTTTTTGTGTGGTACTAGTTTATGGCCCAAAGATGCATTTGGAACAGCAAGATGTTCAAAGCTTTTCATTATGATGTCTGAGGATCTCATCCATTTGATTCGTGGGAATTTTTTGACTTACAAAATGGGTCTCTGCTGCTAATGGATTTAAGAATAGACTTGGCATGTTTGATTTTTTAATCATCTTCCTGTCCACCTCTAGGTGCATTAGTTTGATTCTATTGTTTTCTGTTTTGTATCAAGAAAGGTTTAATGGATGTAGTACGTTGCTCAGAACTAGGATGGATGGGGGAACTCTATCGATGTTTAGGCATTTTCCTGGACAAAAAGAGCAAATTTCCTATTGAAAATATCTGAGCATCCCTTTGTATCTTTTGATTCCTTTCATTGTGATATTCTAATTTACTTATTAAATGAACACTGGATTCTGTTGTCAGTGCCAAGGATGAGAAAGAGGTTGCTTCATGTATCAAAGACTTGAATTCGCCGAGCTTCCATCCATCTATGATATCTATTTGGGTCACAGACTCTTTTGAGAGGAAGGATATGGACAGGGATCATTTAGCCAAGCTTCTTGTCAATCTCACCCAATCTCAAGATAGCTTGTTAAATCAGATTCAGCTCATCAAAGGGTAAAAGAACCAAATTCACTAGTGGCAAACAGAAGTTGGTTTGCTTGCTCTTTTATATCTTGAATCTCCTATTTACTGTGCCTGTTCAAATTTTATGCTAACAGGTTTGGATATGTCCTTGATACCTTGGAGGAAGCTGTAACTGATGCTCCAAAAGCGGCTGAATTTCTTGGTCGAATCCTTGCCAAAGTCATTGTAGAAAATGTCATTCCCCTGCAAGAGATAGGCCGACTAATACAGGAAGGCGGGGATGAACCAGGACATCTTCTACAAATCGGGCTTGCTTCAGAAGTTCTCGGCAGTATCCTTGAGTGCATAAGATTAGAGAAAGGAGAGTCAGTCTTGAAAGAGATCCGTATAAGCTCCAATCTACGGTTGGAGAATTTTCGATCTCCAGGTGCCATTGGATCGAGGAAGCTTGATGCATTTATTTAGAGGATGGTGATGTTCTTTGTTCCTGGTAAGAAATTCATTGCTGGGGGCCTTTAGGATACTTTTAATATGTGGAAATATTTCTTGGGTTGTCGGGGTTTTGGGGTTGGGGGCGGCTCTCTCATGTGTTGAGTTATCCTTCGCCATGTCATATAATTATTGTACTTGGGAGGGATAGTTTCCTGAAATTGCGAAGGTTCAATTGAGCATCATAGTGGCATTTTTGAATGGCATCAGATTGATCTAACCTACTTAATTCACTTGTTCCTTGAAATGCCTTTTTATCACAGGATGCTACTCTATAATTTTCATCTCCATCGGCGGTCAATCCAGGGTGGGAACAAGTTATTATGAAATTTCTGACTAGCCAATGTCTATTTGGTAATTGTGCTATTAACGAAGTACGCAAATTATTTGTACAATATGATGATGATAATTGCGAGGAAAACCCACAAGGAAAGTCCATATGTTCTTCACAAAGATGGCCAGGCTATACTTCTAATACTCTCTCCACGGCACAGTGCTTTCTCATTAATCCGGAATATGGATTGTAAATGTTGGCGGGTTATCGGATGGCTGTATGCCTGACAATATTGACAATTTAACAGTTCGAAATTCTTTGAATGGCTGTTAGATAATATGGTTGAGAGCTTTTAGCATCTCCATCTGGACTTTTTCTCTCATCTTGACCATGTTCCATCAGATTGTATTAGGAAGAAAATGTTTAAATGAAGAAATGCATGAAAAGTACATCCCTCCACTGCCCAGGACCCATCGGTATTTGTAGCTTACAGAGCTAAAGGAAAGGATCTGCAACACCCAATTTGCCTGTACCCTCTGTTTTTCCACACACAGGGTGAGCTGTACAGGGTAAAACTGTTTTACTGTAAAAACAGTTTTCAAATGAAAAAATAGGTCCCAATAAAATGGGCGGCTTATAGGTTTAAAACTAAATAAACATTTGCTCCATATTTAAAAGAGACACCAAATTCAGAAAAACCATGACGGGTCATCCTGTGGTGTGGTGGTGTGGGGATACAGAGGGACAAACAAATTTGGGTGTTGTAGATCTTTTCCCCAAGGTATGCGAGGAAGGCCAAAAAATGTTGAAGTTGAAGATTCGAAGCCATGTTGTCACGGACATGTAGAGGCATGCTGACATGGGTGGCCTGACATGTGGTATGGTGACATTCCTGTTAATAGGTACAATATGATTTTTTGTACCCGTGATATTCCCTTATTACAATCCTAGAAAGGCTTAACATACACCTTGAGGAGGGGTGAGTGTTCTGAGGCACCCAGACTCTTGGCATGGGCTGGAAGCATGTCAAGGCATAATGGGTATGACGGATTGTGGCTATGCGTAGCTGACATGTTCTTAGCCGCATGAGTTTAAACTGCGAGACATTTCCCAATGTGGGTTAGGGGTGGTTCTTGACATGCACAAATGTGCTGTCTTGAGTTCCCTTGGGGGTTGGGTTTCCTCATGGGACAGTGCTTGGGAGCCTAGTAGAGCGGCACTGTGCATTCACTTGAGGGTGAAGATTCGCCTATATGGGTGCTACTAGCATGTGCTATGCGATAGTGGCAGTCCGTGTGGAGCTGAGTGGGCTATCTCGTTGTCTTGGTGTCTTCAGGTGTGGCTTGTCCTTGTGCGGGGAAAAATCTTGACTTAGCCTTAGTCAGTCATAGTGGTGGCATGACAAGACTCGGGGGCAAGGTCTTGCGTGGAAAGACATGGTGCACGGATAAGGTGCCATGGCTTTCAGTGAGCTTATAAGTGGAGCGTGGAGGACTCTGGGTCGTTTGAGACGCACTTTAATGACATGACATAGGCACCGAAGTGGCTGAGTAGTCAGTGCACATGAGACATGTCGACGGGTCAGTTGAAGGACTCAGATGGTTGAAAGGCTGACTTTGGCTGGGTGATGGTTGAGGTACCGCGCGGTTTTGACAGAGAAAAAAATTTGACCGTGACAGTTGGTATCAGAGCTGTGAGGATGGCTTAGAAGTGGACTCTGATACAGTTGGTATCAGAGCTGTGAGGATGGCTCGGAAGTGACCTTTGATACAAGTGGTATTAGGGCGAGGTAGTTGACGGACTGATTACCTCTGGGTTAGATGCTCGGATACAAGTGAGGTATTGGGCATGATATTGTGGTTCTGAGTAATGGGAGGGCTGCTAATTACAAAGTCTGTTTGATGTCTATCGTGTGGGGGTCCGTGGTGAGACTTGCTTAGGATTGAGATGATGTCGATAGCACATTGGAGAAGTCTTCGGTGCGACGGACATCATTGAAGCATTGGGTATTCAAAGATGAATTTACAGAGAAAGTTTTGATGGCTCGGGGGAGTAGCTCAAAGGCATGTTAGTGGGTGATGCTGAATAACATGAGCGCCATGTAGTTCTAACAGACATGGCTACCATGTGGTGTTGAGTATATCAGGACGACTTGAGAAATGTGCGCGGTAACACGAGGGAAAGGTATGATGGTGCCAAGGCATAGTTTGATGGTGACAAGCCAATGTGAGAATTTGAATGGATGGTCACTTGAGGTCAATGCACATGTATGCTTAGGTATTGAAGTGACGCTAAACAGAGTTCCAGGGTTTACTCAGAGTGAAGACACAGGATGTCGAGGTACTAGAATAAGACATGGACACATTTGTGAGAATCAGGATGGTAAGTTTGCTCAGGGTGAAGGTAGGATGTTGAGGTACTAGAGTGAGACAGTGTGACAGAGATAGTCTACTTAGGGTAAAGACACATGATGTAGAGGCACTCGAGTGAGATAGTGACAATAATGGTTAGTTTGCTCAGGGTGGCGGCAAGAGTGCTTAGGTATTAGAGCAAGACAGTAAGACATGATTGAGAATTGAGATGATCAGTCTACTTAGGGTGAAGGCCGGTGTGCTCAGGTACTAGAGTGAGGCATTGACACAGATATTTGAAGCTAAACTGACAAGTGCACTTGGGGTGAATGCAATGGATGCCGAGGTATTGGAGTAACACATTGATGGAGACTAAATGTTGACTCAAGGTGAAGACAAGGAATGCCAATGTATTAAAGTGGTATATTGACAGGGACTAAGTGTTGGTTCGGGGTGAAGGTAATGGATGCCAAGGTACTGGAGTGACACAGTGATAGGGATGAAGTGTTAGCTCGGGGTGAAGACAATTGATGCTGAGGTACTAGAGTGACACATTGATGGGGACAAAGTGTTGGCTCAGGGTGAAGGCAGGGTGCTGAGGTACTAGGGCAACATAGGTGACAGTTTGAGAGCGGAATAGACAATGCTTATTTAGGGTGAAGGTAAGGAAGACTGATGTACTAGGGTGGTAAAATGATTTGAGTATAGCTTTTAACAAACTATAGAAAGACCATCAATGGACTGAAGGCAAAGTGGAAGTAATGATGGATGCCTTCTCGGGGTGAAGACATTAGACGTCGAGGTACTGGAGAGACAACATAAGAGGATGGTTGAACTAGACAATGGTAACATTCAGGGAGACCGATGTATGGTGACAAGCTTAAGTGGGGGAGCACTTAAGCCAGTGTGTGCAGAGGAAGTTATGATAGGTGTAGATGTGCCACGACTGAGGTCATTGGTTCAAGGTATTAGTGTAGACAGAGTTTAGATGAGAGCTTTGTTATCTTAGCCGGTCGAGTGTCATGGTTCATACAGATGAAAGTCAATATGCCGCACAAGGTGAAGAACATTGTTAGAGCAGAAATAAGGTGAAACCTCATGGACGAGGTGCGGAAGACCAAGGAGACTAGGTGGTTGTGAGCATCGGATAAGGGATGCTGACCACACATTGGACTCGATGGACTGAGTTCCAGCATGAGAAGGGTCGGTGCACCCAAGAGCTTTATTGGTGAATGTCAGTGTGGGTTGATCACTACATTGATACAGTCTACATAGGTGGATATGGTTTGGCTTAGAGCACCGAAGAAGGGATGTTGGCCACAGTGAATGGAGCTTGACGGACTGAGTCCCATGTCATGTAAATGTCAATGGACCTAGGTGATGGAATGCAGGTCAGAGTGGGTTGATTGCCACATTGACAGATGCATATGTGAGTGGAAGTCTTTAGAGGAGGCATTACACGACGGATTGTGCAAGGCGGTTTTGAGCAACGGATAGAGTTGTTGCCACGAGGATGCAGCTTGGTTAGACTTGCAGGGGCCCGAAGTATGTATGAGACTACACAAAAGCCTGTGAGTCAGAATCAATGGTAGTTTGGGGTGGACGAGTAATGGTTAGATAAGTTTACGTTGGTTAAGTCCTAGTGGAAGGGAGAACCATGTTGGGACGGACTGCGGTTGGTTTGCAAGCCACACCTTGTGAGGTGCATGGGTAGGGGATCTCGGGGGAGAGACTTGTGGCTCGATGGACTGATTCACAACTTGGTTTGGGAGAGCTAAGCATTTGGGCGTGAGGTGTGCGAAGCGGTCTGAGGATCATGCCTTGGGGCAAGGCAAATTTGGGCTGATATCTAGCGGAGCTTAGGCTAGTTTGTTCATTGGTTGAACAGTGTTCAGAGGATGTCTGAAGCCATAGATGCTAAGATTCAGTGAACTTTGGTGCACAATAGAATGTGCATGTACACGACAGACTGTGTACATTGGTGTTTCTGTGCGACGGACTGCGCATAGTGGCACGTGGAGTGTCTTGGAGACTAGGGTTTGTCATTGAGTAGGCGGGTACAAAGGATCTTAGCTGAGTTCAGTTTGACACTAGATGTTGATCAATAGTGGTCAAGGCAGTGGAGAGGTGTGTAAGCCGGAATTAGCACTTGGTGTGCATAAAGAAGACCATGGTAGGTCATGGAGTAGGCGGTGTACAGAGGATCCTAGCCGAGTTCAGTGTGGTACTAGGCATTGATCGATAGTGGACGAGGCATAGAAGAGGTGTGAAAGCTGAAACAAGCACTTGTTGTGGGTGTATTGACGAGGGTGTCAACCAGACAAGTGGGGGAGGGTGTCACGGATATGTCGAGGCATGTATGGCATGGGTGGCCTAGCATGTGGCACGATGACATTCATGTAAATAGGTACAATATGATTTTCTGTACCCAATGATGTTCCTTTTTGGCAATCCTAAAAAGACTTAATATACACCTTGAGGAGGGTGGGTGCTCTGAGGCACCTAGGCCTTTGGCATGGGTTAGAGGCATACCGAGGTAGGTGGCATGCTCTTAGCCCACATGAGCTTAAACTGTGAGGCATTCTCCAACGTAGGTTGATAACAGCTCTTGGCATGCATAGAGGTGTTGCTTTGAGTTCCCTTGGGGGTTTGGTTCCCTTATGAGACAGTGCTTGGGAGCTTAGTGGAGCGGTACTGCACATTTACCTGAGGGTGAAGGCTCGCCTACACGGGTGCTACTAGCATGTACTATGCGACAATGGCAACCCGTGTGGAGCCGAGTGGGCTATCCCATTGCCTTGGTGTACCTTGTCTTTGTGCTGGGTGAAATCCTGACTTGACATTAGACAACTACAGTGGTGGCATGACAAGACTCGGGGGAGAGGTCTTGCGTGGAAAGACATGATGCGCCGATAATGTGTCATGGTCTTCGGTAGGCTTATAGGCGGAGCGTGGAAGACTCTGAGATCGTTTGAGACACGTTTCAATAACACGGCATGGGTGTCGAAGTGACTGAGTAGTCAGTGTACATGGGCATGTCGACGGGTCGGTTGAAAGACTCATATGGCTAAAAGGCTGACCTTGATTGGGTGATGTCGATGTACTACACGGTTTTAAGAGAGAAAAATCTGACCGTGACAATGGAGCTAGAAGAGGCGGATACGATATTGATTATTTATTTATTTATTAATATTTTTAATGAATTACCAAGCATCATGTAACATGAATCCCATGGGTCTTAACAAAGAGCTGTGGAGAGAGTGACTAAAGGAGAAGTGGCTGCCATCTGTTCCCTAAACAAACCCAATATGAACTTCTATCATTTTACTTTTAAGCACCGGATATATAATTTTCAGTTGTCTTTCATCATTAATTCAGACATACCGTTGCATTTTTTTCACTTCATTCCACTTAGTTCCTAAGACAAGGGTAGCTGAATTTTTTTGATAGGGCTACTCGGCCAGCTGATTGTCACATCGAGACTATCACCATAGGTGAGAGACGTAAACGTTAATGCATACACTGCAGAATGCGGTCAAACCGGATTAAACCTGTGACCTTTCCTTAGAGAGACAATGCCACAACCACCCAGGCAGGGGAGCTGAATTTGAACCTATAAAGCTCACAACTAGAATTCCTTGAGGTCATATTAGAGTAGACAACGTGTGCTTATGCACATGTACTATAGTTGCTATCGGCGCCCAATGAAAGCCTCAGCGATCATGTCTGGCAAATTGATAATGTCAGCATGGTTGGAGTGTCACTAATGGCCATACCTGGTGCCATTATCCCAAAGAGAAGCTAGACAGCAAAACCCTGCTCTTGAGATATTCAACGTAGCGATGGATTGTTCTTGGAGGGTGGAGATGTGAGGGGCCAACCCTCTACAGCATATCTGAAGGCCAACGAAATTATCGTTTTGCTATTGCAAGTCCATATGCAAGCTTGAATATCTGGGAAAATTCCAAGTAACATGGCTTTCCCTGTGATGGGTTCTCAAAGAAATCTACATAAGCTTAGAAGTTATAAGAAGAACCTGTTGCTTGTCCAGGGAGAGGATCAACGACCCATAGCCTTCTTGAACACATTATTAGACGTTGACTGCATGCTCAATAAGGGTCTCCATCCGTTAGCAAAATAGAGTTCAGAGCAAAATTCATTGCTCCAATAGACAAACCAGGGGGACAAATCCTTTAAACTCATAAAGTTAAGCATAACAAAACATGAGAATTTTGATATTAAGTAAAAGAGGAGACCTAAGGTTCAGCTTAAGCCATGGGTTCTTTCATAATACATAAGGGAGGTCACATTGGCCTGAAATACTGTGTCAGAATCAGAATCTCCTTCAGTCACAAATCTGTCATATTCTGGTTGAGCTCGACAAGACTCAACAGAATAAAACGATTATCTGATCCTACTTGAATTTCATTACTTTTTATGGTGAGAAATGACCTCTGCTGGAAGGAGTGAATTGCCTGTATTGGTAGAGTGATTCAGGGAGTCATCTTTTCTAGAGCATATGAAGCGGGATGGAGACAGTGGATAGGCAAAAGATGAAGATGACTTTCACAGTAATGGTCCTACTAGGCTTTCACTAATTGCCTGGAGAATTAGGCAACGAGGGTGTTGAAATGGTGACAATTCAAGAATAGATGCTATCTGGCCGATTCCTCATTGCTTCCTTGAGAAAAGGAACTGAGGATACAAAACTAGTGGTTAGTAGAGCTGCAGGAAGCAGTTACAATTCAAGAAAATTGTCACACTATCAATGTTAAGATCCCACAAAGCTTCAGTTGGATTATTATTGAGCAAACCTGATTGACATTATTGAAAATTACGAGAGGGCATGATGTAGGTAGGTTTTGAGAAGAAGCTGAATCAATCTTATTTCCTTGGATTTTATTACCATTATGAGAAAAGACATGCCAGGACTCCTAAAGAAAACATAAATCAGGAATGATAAAATACAACATTTCTTCATATATAACACACACACATAAACAGAAAAAAAAAAAAGTACCTAGATTGATTTATTGGTCCAAGATCCAGATGAATAATCTTGAATTTTTGTTTCCTGTTCCCCTTTTCTTTTCCTCTGCTAACAACTATACTTTTGGAATTTACAATAAGAAACAACAACAATTTGCCTATTCAGGTCTACAGTTTTCAAAATCCCAATGGTTCTATCCTCCATGGCAAGATTTCTATGGGGCATTGGGCAACGACATGGAATGAAATCACAGCATTCTGTATTTTATAGCTTTTCAAGGCACTTATTTAAAATGTGATCACTAATAACCTTATTCAGAGGGGGAGAACTAAAAAACCATCACTTCACTTGGATTGCCAGGCCTGCCCTGCATTTGGAATCACAGCAAATCTAAGGTAACCCTAAGATTTTCTTTTGATTGCCTTGGACTCCAAATAGAGGGGCCAGTGTGGTCCATTGGGTGGGGTGGTCTCCTTAGCATTGCTCAACTTTTAAAAAGTTCATATCTATGGTAGAATCCCATGCTTATATCTACACATTTGCATACCAATCCTTGATAGACACATTTAAAAAAAAGTTCGAAAAGCAAAATGGGATGATTTCCTGTAGAGGTTGGTTTGATTTTTAGACTCTTTGCTTGATTAACCTCCAGTTCCCAAATCAAAGATTTACAAGCCATAAGTGACGAGACCTAGTTGGAAAGATGGTGACGTGTTGAAGTGGTTTCCAAAATGAAAACCAACGCCTTGCTTCTTTTATGAAGTCCAAGTTTCTCAAGGACTTTGAGAACAAACTCTATGTTGGAGAGTGATCCATATAATATTTTAGAAAAAGAGGCTATTCTCTATTCCTTGTCACAGTTGTTGGAGTTATTTTCTCAAGAGAACTAGGGTTGGGCTGTGTAGAGAGGGTGAGAACACCATTGCTCTCTCTCTCTCTTGATGAGTAATGTCAAGATTTAATTCCATCTGAGAAAGCATGAGAGGTACAACCCAGCTGGGCTAGAAACAAAGAAAAATCCTTTAGCTAAATACAAATTCATCCCAATCAAGCACCCATTCATGGTATTTCATCATCCTAAATAAAGGGATATGGGAAACCCATCATAATAGAAGGAAAAAAATCCCTTTCAGGAAGCTTTTTTAATTCAGCAACCAACACATTGAAGATCCGATCGTTTCATTCCATCCACACAGACCAAACAATAACAGTGGGAACATTGAACAGAGCATCCGATCGTTAGGGGACAGATCATCAACACAATCCTGACTCCAAATATCAAAGAGCATTGTTTTCTCTTGTTTTCTCCTAGATTAGTGAAGAAGAAGATCCATGTTTGCTATCATGTGGATGTAAGTAACCTTACCGAACTATGTAAATCATTGTATTCATTGTTGATTGGGTTTTTATTTTATTTTGTTACTTATGTCACTGAAATGCTTTTTGTGGCACTAATAAAAGTGACATTACAACATTGAAAGCTCAGTTGGTCAGAAAATTAGACTTGAAGGATTTGGAGACAGTAAATCAGATATTTGGGATGACAATACAAAGATATATAAATAACAAGATAATCTTAATAACTCATAAGAGTTAAGTTGAAAGGATTTTGTGTCACTTCAATACATAGGATACTGAATCAATTGGTACTTCATTTCTTATTGGTTGTAGGTTGTCTTCTAAACAGTATTTTAGTATCGAAGTGAATATGGAAGACATGTCCAAGTACCATACACGTCTGTGGTAGGAATTAGGAAGCCTTAAGTTTGCCATGGTAATGTTATGCACTATACCAAACATTACAGAAGCAATGGGAGTAGTCAATAATTGTTGTGAAGATAATCTTTCAATATTTGAGTGCTTTAAATGTGTCATTTGCTACCTCAATCAATATTTGAAATTGGTTGTATTTGTGGATGCTGACTTTGTAGGAGATCACCATAGAAGAAGGTTAACTACTGGTTCCGTGATTTCTTTAGCTAATGGCTTTGTCTACAATACTAGCCAAGTACATGACAGTGACACATGCATGTAAAGAAGCAATTTGATTGAAGATATTGGTTTATGATTTTGGAGTTAACCAAAAGATAGATTATTCATTATGATTGAGTGTTGCATTTAACAAGACATTTGGTTTATCATGCTTGGACTAGACACATTAATGTTCAATATCATTTTGTTTGTGACGTAATGGAAGATGAAAAGGTCTCATTGTAGTAGATTCACACCAATGACAATTTAACAAATATATTGACGAAGTCTACTACAAGGGAAAAATTTGTATGGTGTTAGACTTCTCCCATGCTTTTTGTTACCTAGTGATTGCAGATGTTGGACAACCATGTTTGGGAATATTTTTTTCATTGCAAGGAAAACTAGTTTTCAAGTCAAGGGTGGCAGCTAGGCTCGTCACACAAGGAGCGTGCTTAGGCTTGTCATGAGCTTGGGCGCTGGGCTTGGCTCAACTCACAAACTCAAGTGAAACCAATTTTTCTTTTTAACAATAAAAGCAAAAGCAACTTTATGTTACAATTGGTGTAAGTGTGACATGTACTTCGTATTGACAAAATGTGTGTTTTTAAATGTAATTCCTCTTTGCACAACTACTCTTTTTTTTTTTTTTAATTCAGCAGTTTTTGAGAATTTTAACTTTATACATGTTAGTCCATGGAATCATCACACATTGGTCACACCAATGTGTATGTATGTCAAATCATTTCTTATATATATATATATTGAATGATAGACATCAATCATGATTAATTTAACAAGTACATCAGTACTATACAAAAATAACTATATGATAATATGCTTTGTATTACATTTAAATATATAATATATTAAACAAGATCTATACATTTTTTTAGATAAACATTTATACATAGAACAAAGTTCTGTTGTAGCAATTTTTTTGTAGCTTGAACAAAAAACATGAGTTTTCTGTTTTTTAACATAGTTTTTTTTAATACTGTTGACATGGGGTTTTGTCATTTGTGGTTTATTTGTTCATGCTACAAAAATCTAAATAAAAATTGTTGCAGAAAATCATTTACCCTATATATATATATATATATATATATATATATATATATATATATTAGACCCTTAACGAGCGGAACTCTTAGTGAGCTGAGCCAATGAAAGCTCGGCTCAGCTCACTTAGCTAAACAAGTTCACTTTGAGGCTCAGGCTTGGCTCATAACAAGTCAAGCTAGCTCAACTCATTGACAGCTCTACTTCAAGTAGGATACTACTGGAAAGACTGTGGCATGTTGGAGTGGGTGAGAAACTAGTCCTAGTTTCTAAAAGACTCAGAGATCCCCTACTACGTTGGAGAGTGTCCCATATATATTTTAGAAAAGGCTCTCTTATAGTATTCCTTGTTAGGGTTGTTGAGGTTATTTCCTCGAGAGAACTTAATTAGGATTGGGCTGTGTCAAGAGGGTGAGAGCACCATTATATTCTCATGTTTTCTCCTTCATTAATGAAGATCCCCTTTTGCTGCCCCGTGGATGTAGGCAACTTTGTGGAATGTAAATCATCGTGTTCATTGTTCTTTGTTTATTTCTTCCTGTTCCCTTCTTTTATTAATTGATCTTGTGTGTGCTTCACTTCTCGAGAATCCTTATATTTTGTGCATTTGCTTTTGACAACTATTGCAAACTCAGTCAGTTAGCCCCATTTTCTAATTGATTGGTACAAGTGGGCTTCAAGCCATTAATCTTATTAGTTAGGTGTTGGTCCTGATCCAAAACCACGTTTCAGTTAAGTTTGAGCTAAATGGACAAGTACATAACAACTCACATACTGCTCCAAAAAACAATCTGGTTATAGTATACAAGAACAAGAGGTCCAAATATGTTGGCGGAAAGGAAAAGGATCTTTTCAATACATAAAAACAAAAAACAGGTCCCTTTACACAGATACTCCCTAAACACGAAACCATATATAATAATATCATTTACGAAATTACAATCATAAGGAGAAAGGTTTTGCATACACATCAAATGCTTCACAAGCTGTTAACTGCGGCTCCTGTAGCAAAATAAAACAACTTATATCAGAATATCAGCCTTTCAAGAAGGTGAATGGATAAAAAAATGCTCACCTTAACTAATGCTAACCACTGCTCCTTGTCAGGTGGAGGGCACATCAGCGCTGAAAAGTGAATATGCGCCCCCCCCAAAAAAAAAATGAAAATCACTTTTCAATGC
>JAOXJP010097549.1:0-14490 GCA_025762735.1 Platanus orientalis | reverse complement strand
ATTGTTTTACTGTAAGTTTTAATTCGTTTTAAGGTTCTGAAATCAATGGTTTTAAAGAGGAATTTTTCTATTTTTAAGAACATAAGTACTCCTTGTTTTGGGTATTTGCTTCCATAGGATTTTAGAGATTGTCCTTTGTTTTGAGAGATCTTTACATTTTTACATATTTGATTTTTGATGTGAATGTTATATGTTTTAGTTATTGTAAAAATCTAATTGTTTTATAATTTTGTGCCGGGGAGGATCAAGCATCTTTGATTTTGTTTGTGTTCTGCTATTAATTGCTAAATGTTTTGTACTATTGCTATTGTTTTATGTTATAAGCCACCCTTTGTCATCAACGGAGATATATGATCATACCCATCAAACCTAGTTTAGGGTGTGAAATGTTATGGCTTTTCTCACCGGAGATTAAATGGCTTGTTTGACTCTTCTCACCAGAGATTAAATGGTGTATCTCGCTCTTCTCACTAAAGATTAAATGGTGTGTCTGGCTTTTCTCACCGAAGATTAAATAGTGTGTGACTCTTCTTACTGGAGATTAAATTGTGTCTAGCCCTTCTCATCCGGAATTAAATTGTGTGTTTGGCTCTTTTCATCGAGGATTAAATGGTGTAACTATTATTTGTATTAGCTTATGTATCTAATTTACATGTTTAGTTCTATTCAACCCATTATTTGTATTTATTCTTTGTTGTTTTGTTTTGTTTAAATCATCTATATGTTATGTATTTTTAATTTTCAGCACAATATATGTTTCTATATGATTAACTATTCAGTTTCGTATATAGTTTAAAAGTATGCAACTATCTATTTGTTTTGATTCGTGATAAGTCTTGATCCATAACTCCTTAGTTTATTGTTTACCCGCTGAGTTTGTCAAGCTCATCTCAAATTTAGAACCATAGATGATGGGGAAGTAGTTGAGTAGTGGTTGGATGGGATGGATTTGAAGAGTTAGATGGATTCATTATGCAATAAGACATTGGGGCTTTATTTTATTTCATTTTAGTAGTTTATTTCAGTTTATTTAAAAATGATGTAATATGTTAGTGGATTTTAGTTTAGACTTGATATTTGATTTTTAGATGATGGTTTAATTTATGTCAGACTATTAGATTATTGAATGAGAATTCCAGGACATGATTATGGATTAGTTTCAGGTTTATAGAATTATGAAAATTTTATTACAGGAGTATTTATGAGATATGAATGATTATGATTATGATATAAAATTTCGCTTTGTATAAATGCAATGAATGAGCGAAGAATTTATAGGTTATGAATGAATGAATGTATGGATGTTTAATGTCATGTGCCAAAATTCATGGCACTTCTGGTATGGGTTTCAGGGCGTAACAGGATATGCCTTAAATTATGATTTGATGTTATCAACACCTAATTTTGGCCCAAGGTCTAGAGGTTCTTTAAATGGGCAACACTAACTCTCTAGAATGGACCTCAAGCATCATAGGAAATGAAGGTGGTTAGATGATCTCTCATTCTTAGGTCATTCATGTTTTTTCCTAATGTAACACTTTAGACGCTCGATTTTTCTCTAAGATCTTTGTTGGACCCACTTTCTTCATCTTCCAATCCTTCCTATTAATATCATAGTTTTCTGAATAGTTGTCCCAATTTTGGTCACATCTACATTGGAAATTATGATTTTACCTTCATCAAAGTTGGATTGTTGAATTTCATTGTACAAGCATCGGATGACCAATCAGGTATTACGGATGCGTCCGAAATGTCCTAAAACCTTGAAATAGAGTGTTTGATCATCAAATACATTGTATCGAGCTTTGATAAATCTCAACCCTCGATTTGAAATCTTTTAAAATCTGACCGAAATATACATTGGGCTATCAATCAGACACCATAGATGGATTCATCATGCCTTGAAACCTTAGGGTATCAGACACAACCTTCAGAGTTCATTACCAAGCCTTTCATCATACCATATCAAATCTTGGCCATCCGATCTAGTACTTTGAGATCCCAAATAAAAAATCAGACCCCACCATGATGATCAGTGCCATTGATTTAGTTAGGGTAGAGAATTTATCAAAATTTCCATATTTAGATAACAAGATTCCATATGGACATACTATATTACAATGCATTGTGACACGTTGAATCAAAATCCTACTTTCCTTGACATGTGTTGCCACTTCCTTAATCCTCCCTCATTTTTTGTGTGAGTATGACCTTTCAATATCCCTTTAGCTTAACCAAAAGCTTGTAACCAAGCACTCATTTAGCCCAACCTAAAACATGTGTCCAAACACCCCTTAAGCCTAGCCTAAAACCTATACACAAACACCTCATGTATTAGCTTAAGTCCAAACCTATACATAAACATCTTAGGTTAGAAAGTCATACATGGCATGAGTCCAACACACCAAAATCCACATCACATTATTTTTTTTTAGCCCATGCCACATGCCCTACATGTGTCAAGCACACTTAGGCACATGCCCATTCCACTTTTGGATTTTTAATCACTCATTCTTCCATTTTAATTGACATATCATTGCCACTTAAGAAAAGATGATATCAATTTTGGCTCACCAACTCTCCCTTCCTAAAACTACCTAGCCACCTCATTCCCCTTTTGGTTCAACACATTCCCCAATTCACTTCAATTTCTTTAGATGAAAGCCCACTAAAATCCTATAAATAGGTGACCACCCCTCTTTATACTTATAAGGAAAATCCCCCAAAAAATTCCCAAGAAGCTCTCTTTCTTTATCTTTGCGAAAGGGAAAAACCCTAAGACCATCCCTCTCATAATCTCTCCCTCTCTCCTAGTGAAGCAAGAATAGAATAAACCTTAAGGGAATCGTCAGCCCAACTGCAAGAAAGAAACTTCATCACACGGTGCAAACATACAAAATGTATTTATTCATATTATTATTATTATTGGATTAATCATTATTGTGTGTATGCTTGTATTTATTTATTTTTATTTTTTTTATCATTATTGTTTTCTTGACTTGTAATTATACCTTGTAGTAACATGCTAATTAATTATTGAAGTTTGAATTTAAAATGTTTATTTTTATTGATATTAATTGTTATACATTCAAACTATTTATTTTTTCATTGTCTATGATTAATTTGTTTATTCTTTGATATCCCTAATACACATACATCCCCACTCATCATTTTAGTTTTTGTCTTTTTATTTATATATCTCTCTATTGTTCATAGTCATTATTATTACTATTTTCAACTATGTGGTGTCTTATCTGTTATTGTTTATTTTTTATCAACTCATGATGCAATTATTTTATTTTTAGTTTTGTGATTAAATCATGTCATTCTTCATTTTTTATTCACATTAATAGATCATGTTGTTGTATATTATGCTTGTCCCATTATTCTTATACACACCCATCTCCACACATGTGAACACTCATCTCCTCTTGTTTTATTATTTTATTAATTTTGATATCCCTTTTATCATTGTTTATTATCTCACCCACACACTCACCAATCATTCATCTTTATATTTGTTGATGTACTTTGTTTAATATTGTGTTTTTTCTTTCCCTTTTCATTTTATATTTATTTGTGAAACATTTTATTATTTAATCTTCTTGTCATATTATTCTCAATAAAAGGTGGATTTTCATTTAGCTTCGTCTCTTTATTATTATTATTATAACTTTTATTTTATTTATTTGTATTCTCTCTCTCTCTCTCTCTCTCTCTCTCTCTCTCTCTCTCTCTCTTTGATAACTTGTGTATTAAATCAAAATCTCTTGTATATATAGTATCTCCTAACTCTCATGTTTCACTTGGTTACGTGGAAGCTAATTAAACTTAGGTAACATGTTTTATGTACACTAGTTAGTAGGGAAACCATGTACACATGCATAACACAATTTTCAAAATTAGGCACACCTTGACATAAATCGTATATAGGAACTAGACCCTAGGTTTGAACCCGTTTAAGTAGGTAATCGTGCATGAGGGTGGATTGGGGTGCCTAACACCTTCTCCGGTCCATAACTGAACTACTTACCAAAAACTCTGAGTTGACCATTTTATTAGGAGCCTGATATTTTGAAAACGAATTTTAAAAATAAAAAAAATAGTTTGTTTCCAAAAGGAGATATCTAGTCACATCTTTAAAAAGACTGGTGGCGACTCCTTATCATTGTGGGTTAGGTCCATGATGAGTGGACCCATTTTCTAAGAGGTCTATCTGCCATGTAAAAACTGAGACCCGTAGAATGGCAACTCCACTAAGTATAGGTTCAAACCAAAACTAAACCAGTCAAAAATAGGGTCTTATCGATCATCTACTTGCATGTTTTAGGGTAGTTTCATTTTTTAAGCATGTATTTGATTTCTTTTAATATTCGTTTTTATTCTCATGTTTAGAATTCTTGCCTTGTTAATGTTTTTTTGCCATGTTTAGATATTGCATTATTTATATTTTGAGAAACTTTATATGATTTCCCTACTGATTTGGAAACAAACTTTGTATGGAACAGTGAATATGACACATAAGAAATGATATGATTTTTTTATGGAACATAGAAAAAAATGAAACTTTTGAACCATAGGATAGCACATGTTTGAAAACTTGTGCGATTTTATTTATTTATTTATTTTTAAAATGAGTCTAGGATCAATTAGGAACACAATATGCACGGTACACTCATGATAGGGCATGTCACATCCTAACTGGTTCACTCCGACACCTATTAGGAGGGAGGTGGACACCAATACTCATAGACCGATATAACTCAAACTAGGCTAAGGTCGAACCCCTTTTAGGGGCTGCACACCGATGCCTAAAAATGATTATCTTTGGCCAAGGTTAGGTGGAAGGTCCCAAACCCAACCTAGTTCATTGAGCCCAACCACATGCATTAAACATCAACCAGGCTAGTTATAGGACACAAACTTAGCATATCATTTGAAGTCTGGGTCAGAGAGAATCCTCTCTCTATTTATTTGAACTTTTGTGAAGTGTAGATGGTCCAAGTCCTTTTTTTTTCCTTTTTTCACATAATTTTAAAAGTTTTATTTTGTTTTCAATTGTTCTAAACCATACTTAGTAAACTTTCACATAGGTGATAAAATTGAACTAGCTTGCACCTAAATCCAGCCTACCTAAGATCAACTAATCCAATTGTAATTAATCCAAAATTAATTGGCCCAAAGATAGCCTAAAATCAACCAAAAACTTGAACCAATCTAGACCAAAGTCGCCTAAACAAGACCATATTTGATCCATGTAACCTAAGTCTAATCCATCCAAGTAAAGTTAACCAAAATCAAATTAATCCACCCTAAGTCAGCCAACACTCCTAAAAAGTAATTCCTTTGATTTAAGAAAGTCTAGTTTGGATCCATACAACTCATACGAAGTTGAGCTGGACTTACCAAGTTAACCCAAACCAAACAAGCCTAACCAAGTTGACTTAAGTCCAACCAAATAGAAGTAAACTAGCCTTGACAAACCTAACCAAAACTAGACCCACTTAAATTTGAGCTACTTAATCCTAATAAATAAAACCATCCCAGGCCAAGCTACCTTAAATTTAACCAATCCAAACAAAGTTAACCCAAACCAAATTAAGTCAACCCTAACTGAAATAGATCTAATCAAATCAACCCTACAACTAAACCAAACCAACCCAAACTAGGTCAATATGAAACGAATAAAACAAATAGGGTTAATATGAAAAAACATTCAAACCAAACCTACTCTAACCAACTCAACTTAAACAATTAACCCTCAAAACAACCCCAACTACAATCAAGATAAACTAACCCAACGTTAGACAACTTACAAAAGACTTTAACACTAAATAACAAACCAACCCAAACTAAATGAACTTAAACCAAATCCATTCAAACCACATCAACCCAAATCAAATCGATTCATACTGAACCAATTTGAACCAAATAAACCAAAATCAATTCAAACTAAATTAATTCAACTAATACCAAGCCAGATCAATTTTAATCAAATCAAGTCAACCTTAACCAAAACAGTCTAATTCAGATCAGGTCAGCCATGATCAAATCAATTCAAACCGAATTTGCTTGAATCAAAATAAATAATTTTAACGAGTCAACTCAGATTAAGCCAACCTAATCAAAGTCATCCAATCAAACAAATAACAAGAGTTGATCAAGACAATTTAAACCAAAACCATTTAAATTAAGACGACCCAGACCAATCAACTTCTGACTAGAGACATGAACCTAATCATTGACCGTCACTACCACCACCATGGGCACAACATGTCATTTTCTTTATTATGATTTTTTATTTTTTTAAGGACTTGGATCTTAGGACATTTTTTTTCAAGTACAAGTTTTATTAATTTTTGTTTTGCAAGTTTTTAATCATTTTTAGGGACATGGATCTCGAGTTTAGATTTTTTTTTCTTTCATTTTTTCCCAATACTTTATAAAAGGTTTAAATACTAATGATAATCATGTTAATAACATAGGCCAGTTAGCATGATTGAGAAAAAGGTAACCAAGTAGACCTTATACTTGTAAAGATCATGTACGTTGCAACCTTGGAAAGTGAGAATTCGTAAGTATCTCTCAAGTTAAATCACAGTCCAAATTCTCAACATAAGATCATCAGGAAAAGCCTTTATTGTGGTCTAACCCATCTGCAACCCTTAAATGCACTCGATTCAAGTCCAACCTCAAATGAATCTTGTGCCACCCTTAATCCAGCCCGATAAAAAAAATGCCTTCCTCACTCCACAATCCTATACTACTTCCCAAAAACAACCAAAGAAAAACAGAGAGTTCACTCTACTTCCCTGCACCCTCACTCACATATTAACTTAGTTGAACACGAATACCTTTAATTTCTCCCTCCACGTCCTTCACCAAACCCTCTCCCAAGAACATATAATCCAAATGTGTATTGTGCTTACCATCAAGCCACTGATCACATTACTGAACGATGCTATCAGCTTAAGCACCAAATCCAAAATTTGATAGACCAGAGAACAATTGTTTTTCAACCATCCTCTTACCCTTTTTGCCCAACATCCAATGTCCAATAAAATCCTTCATTTTCATAATGTCGAAATGGCTCAAGGTTGAAGACAAAGCAAGGAGTGACATGAAGAGCAATAACTGACGGTGGGAAATATGATAATATCACTTTTACCATAATGTAGAAGGAACTACTGGCTTGATCTTGATCCCTCTTATTATTCGGTACATAGGCAACTTACAAATTAAACACAAGCACCGTCCTTTTAATAAAAAAATTATTTTGGCCCCTTTGCAAATGATGCAAGCTCGAATACTATGCATTCTGATTTGAGACTTGAGAGATCGCTTATCCAAGGTTATTCAAATACAAGACCTCTTTTAGTGCCATTTCACACTAGCTATCCTAAAAGTAACTAATGATTAAACATGAATAAAAAAACATAATTCAACAAAATTGTATTCGTGTCAACATCACATGCATCATGATTTTAAAAAGCAAATTTATCAAAGATCACCACTTATTTCAAGTATGAAGTAGAGATAAGTTTTAAAATCACTGGTTTTCAAAATCATATTTTTCAAAAATCATGCATTGGTTTTTCTTGCTCGTTTTCCTATGGTTTCTAGGAATCCCTTTAGAGGGCCACATTTTTAAAAAACAACTAACATTGTGTGCCATGGGTGACATATTTTCAAAATAAGGGTAACGTTTTTTTAAAGATAAATAATTTTTATATCAAAATGATTTTCTTTTCAAGTATATATGTAAATAGTTTTTTGTCATGCATGTCTTATTTTTCTAAAATAAAGTCACTAGTTTTCAAATAAAAATGATTTTCACACAAAAAATGTCATTTGTTTTCAAATATGTATATATAATGTTTTTAACATTGAATCTCAATCATGTCATGTTTTCAAAATAGGAGCATTTTGTTTTAAAAAGAATTTTCAAACACATGTAGTATTTTAAAAATGCATAGTTTGCCTAGTTTACATGCCATATTACTTTTTTAAATGTATTTTAAAAACCTAAAGGGGCTCCATTCTTGCGGTTAAATGACTGTATTCTAGCATAGGCCCTCCCATGGTAGGTTTTGGTGCTCAATTTTAGGGAAAATTTTGTTAAACCACTAATCAATTCTTATATCTCTGATTTCATGTAAATGAAAAATATTTTATCAAATTTTTTATGAACATTCAAGCTTAATTTAAATTTAATAATGATGAGTTGAATATAGAAGGGGTCTAATGAATAAGTCTTTATAAAAGGATGGTTGTTAGTGACGAAATAATAAGTCCTCTCATCTAGAGAAGAAGAAGTTTACCCTTAAGTAAAGAACATCCGAGGATGCTAAGGTTCTAGAATCATGAAGGTTCAAAAGAAGGGCATAGGTTTTAAATACATTATTTGAATTGAAGTTAAAGAAAAAAATACCTTGAAGTTATCATGATAAGAATTCATTGAAGTCTCCCAAAACTTGTCAATTGGATGACATAATCATTGTCCTAATGTCACTGGGGCATGAGCTTTACTCCAAGACTTTCTAACAGAAGACAAATTCTTCATCTTCATCTTGATAATTACATTGATGTGAAGAAAGTGGTGATGTCGTGTACTACAATTAGTATGTGTTGACAATGAATTGATGAAAAAAAGAGATAAAAATGTGTATCAAGGATTTTAAGTCAAAGTTTATTCCAAATATAAATGAATGCACCCTAATGAGTAAAGGAGATAACCCCTAAATGTTCAAAGATAGGATGAGAGTCTATTTTTGGCGGAGTAGATTCCAAAAAATATCTCATTCCACCTTTACCACTAGTGAGCCAGTTTGAACCTTGAAAAATATCATTTCTTTGTCAAACCATCCCTCCTCAAGTGTTCATTTGAATTGAAAAAAAAAATGTCAAAAGTCAAGTGATCCTAAAAAAAAAGAAAAAAAAAAGAGAAGTGAAAAAAAAGAAAAAAAAAGTTTGAACTACATTTGACTTGATCCCTAAAGGGTATGTAGGCAGCCTAAGTCCAGTTTCAATCACATCAATAAAGTCTACAACATGAGGGATCCTCAGTATATATCAAAGATGAAACAGACATATGATATATTATATACTTTACAAAGAGGGCAATCACTCATATTTTGTAAAGAGTCCAAAAAATTGTCTTATGTCATGATGAACACCCAAACCCTTACAATGATTCAATAAATTTTGAGCCTTTATCCCCATTATTGTTACTCACTTCTCAAGCCACGTTTCGTCCCATAACCTAAGTCCTCCCTGATCTTTGATCAATAGGGGAAAATCCTTAATTCAAAAGACTTCAAAATTTCTTTCAGTAAAATTTGATAATGATGGAAACTTGACAAAAGGAAAAGGAGAAAATGAAAAAAAAGAAGATAAAAATCGCATGTTTGAAAGGGCATGGTGAAAATCTGAGAGGACACCATGAGTAAAAGCATCAAACATGACAAGATCAAAAGCCATGGGCATGGTGAAAACTGAACTCCGACACCATGAGCAACATTAACGTGGATGCCAGACTCGGGAACTCCATAGTTTGAAGGGAAAAAAAATGCAAAAATAAACAAAAAATAAAGAAATTCAATCAAGGTCTACTCATCTTAGATTCAAATCTCAGAAAAACATTAAGAAAGAATTTTTTTTTCAAGAATGTAAGAAAAGATCGGACAAATCAAAGGATTTCATTCTCAAGTGCACTAGTGAACTATGGACAAAAGAAAGACAAATAAGAGAGGATGGTGTAAAGACAATCCTCATGAGTCAATATATGTTCTGATATTTAGATAAAAAGCGAAGAAGAAAACAACCTCGTTATTCTAAAGAGCTAAAATAAGAGGGAAATAAGAGACAAAAAGAAGAATCACACCAAGCTGGGGCAAAATATCAAGCATTTATAAGGACAAAGACATGGGCAATCAAATTCAATGGATAAATGGTGAGTACAGGGGTAAAACACTTATGGGGTACAATGTTTGTACCAAGGAAAAGATTGTGTACAATATAGACTGGGGAAAAATTTTCATCAAGTATTGAAAATTCAAGTCCAATTGAGAACTCAAGAAACCAGTCCCATGCATCAAAGGGCGTTTGATATGAAGAGGAGAAACAGACCCAAAACTTCAAAAGTTGACAGAAACTAAATTAAATCTTTTTTGACAACCATCATTTTAAAGGATACTAGAAGACCATGATGAATCCAAGCACACAAAATGTCAAATAAAAAAAGTTCTAAACAACAATAACCAATAAAAGCAAAGTCAAATTTTTTTTTCTAACTCAATCAAAATCAAATAAATAAACAAAAAAGAAAAAAAGAAAAAAGAAAGAATATAAATCAAATCAAGTCCAACCAAAAATCCAATTCTGGTTAATTCATTCCAGAGACATCAAAATCAATCTTTGGTTAATTCATCCCAAGGAAAATTTTAAAAAAATAAAAAAAATAAAATCCTTAGTTAATTCATCCCAAGGAAATTTAAAAATTAAATTTTGGTTAATTCATTCCCGAGACACCAAGATCAATCCTTGGTTAATTCATCTCAAGGGAAATTCAAAAATCAAATTGTCGTTAATTTATTCTAGAGACATCAAGATCACTCCTTAGTTAATTCTACCCATAGGAAATTCAAAAATCAAATTCTGGTTAATTCATTTTAGAGACATATGAATCAATCCTTGGTTAATTCATCCCAAGGAAAAAAAATTCAATCCCTGGTTAATTCACCCCAAGGCAATCAAGAAAATTCAACTTTGGTTAATTCAATCCAAAGACATCAAGATCAATCTTTGGTTAATTCATCCCAAGGGAAATTCAAAAAATCAAATTCTGGTTAATTCATTTCAGGGACACCAAGATCAATCCTTGGTTAATTCATCCCAAGACAATCAAGAAAAATCCAAATCTAGTTAATTCATTTAGGAGACATAAAAATAATCCTTGGTTAATTCATCTTAAGGGAAACTCAAAAATCAAATTATGGTAAATTCATTCTAGAGACATCAAGATCTATCCTTGGTTAATTATCCCAAGGAAAATTCAAAAATCAAATTTTGGATAATTCATTCTAGAGACATCAAAATCAATCCCTGGTTAATTCATCCCAAGAGAAATTCAAAAATCAAATTCTGGTTAATTCATTCTAGAGACATCAAAATCAGTCCTTAGTTAATCTCTCCCAAGGAAAATCTAAAAAAAAATAAAATTCAATCCTTAGTTAATTCATCCCAAGGAAATCAAGAAAATTCAACTCTGGTTAATTCAATCCAGAGACATCAAGATCAATCCTTGAAAAATCCGATTATGGAGACATCAAAATCAATCCTTGGTTAATTTATCCCAAGGGATGTTCAAAAATGAACTTTGGTTAATTTAATCCAAAGACATCAAGATCAATCATTGGTTAATTCATCCCAAAGGAAATTCAAAAATTGAATTCTGGCTAATTCACTCAAGAGACATCAAAATCAATCTATGGTTGATTCATCCTAAAAAAAAATTCCAAAAAACAAAAGTCAATTCTTGGTTAATTCATCCCAAGGACAATCAAGAAAATTTAATTTTGGTTAATTCAGTCCAAGGACATCCAATTCAATCCTTGGTTAATTCATCCCAAGGGAAATTTAAAATTTGGCTAATTCACTCCAGAGACATTCGAGTGTGCTTTATGGCAACAACACTCTCAACATTTGGGTCACCTTACAGCAACAGTGATCTCATTGCATTTGGATTTTCTTTACGGCAATGGCGTTCCCAACATTTGTGTGTGTCTTGCTACAACAACACTCTCAACATCGATTTCATTAAATTCAATCTCTTGTTAATTCATCTCAGAGTAACAAAAGTTAATCTTTAGTTAATTCATCTAGGGATCAATAAAATCAAATTAAATTAAGAGCATATTCATACTGACTAAAAAAAAGAAAATATGCAAAAGTCAAGAAAATGCAATCTCACGAGTACCTTTACCCGCTTCATGCTATTTATTTCATTTGCGTACATCCAAGTATTAAATATAAACAAAAAATGAAAAAAAACATATATATATATATATATTAAAAAAATTTATTACCAGATTTTCAAAGGTTTTGCTCATTTGATATATTTTATATTTTAGATATTTTTAATATTTTTTTTCCTTTTCAAGGCATCCATGCCTCACATACTATATATTTTCAATGTGTTTCAATAGGAGCACAATGCCAAACAATAATGCATGCGTGAATTGAAAAAGAAAATATAGATTACTTTAAAATAAGTCACGTGACAACAGTTTTCAAAATTTCTCTAAATTGTAGAGCTTCCCATACTAGACCATATAGGTAGACAGCATGTCATGACAAGTTTTTTGACTCGATAGGTTTTCTCTCTCTAATAAATACTAATTAGAAAACTATTTTTATAAAAATTTAAATGACTCATGACTTATTAAGAATCAATCTTTATTTTCTTACCTGAGCCAATATTAGTGTTTTCTAGTCTTTGTCACTTGTTAACAAGCAACTTGAGTCAAAGAGGGGCATATGTTAGCACCTAATTTTGGCACAAGGTCCAGAGGTTCTTTCAATGGATAACACTAACTCTCTAGAATGGACCTTAGGCATGCTAGGAAACCAAGGTGGTTAGATGACATCCTATTTTTAGGTTATCCCCGTTCTTTCTTAATTTAGCACTCTAGACCCACAATTTTTTCCTAATATCTTTGTTGGATCCACTTTCTTCATCTTCCAATCCTTCCACCTAATATTCTAGTTTTTTGAATAATTATCCCAAGTTCGGTCACATCTAGATTAGAAATTATGATTTTACCCTTCATCAAACATGGATTATTGAATTTCATTGTATAAGCATCAGATGACCAATCAAGTATCACTAATGCATCTAGAATGTCCCAAAACCTTAAAAGAGAGTGTTTGATCATCAAAAGACACTATATCGAGTTTGGAAAATCTCGACCATAGATTTGAAATCTGTTAAAATATGACTGAAATATGCATTGGACGATCAATTAGACACCATAGATGGATTCAACATGCCTCGAAACCTTGCGGTATCAAACACAACCTTCAGAATCAATTCCTAAGCCTTTCATCGTACCATGTCAAATTTTGACCATCCGATCTAGTACTTTGAGATCCCAAATATTAAATCTCAGATTCCACCATGATGATCAGTGCCATCAATTTAGTTAGGGTAGAGAATTTCTCAAAATTTCCATATTCAAATAGCAAGATTCCATATGGGTATACCATATTTCAATGCATTGTGACACGTTGAATCAAAATTCTACTTTCCTTGACATGTGTTGCCACTTCCTTAATCCTCCATCATTTTTTATGTGAGTATAATCAACCAATATCTCTTTGGCCTAACCAAAAGCCTGTGACTAAGCACTCCTTTAGCCTAACCTAAAACATGTGTCCAAACACCCCTTAAGTCTAGCCGAAAACCTATATACAAACATCTCATGTATTAGCTTAAGTCCAAACCTATACACAAACATCTTAGGTTAGAAAGTCACATACTTGGCATGAGTCTAATTGTTACACCTAGATTAATGATCCAATTTAATGAACCAAAAATCCAACTTACAAGTATACAATTGTTGTAGTATTGAACAAGGCCGAATCCACATCGATTGACTTATGTAATAAAAACAAAAATTACAAAAGAGGAGAAATCGAAAATAAGAGAAAAGAAATCCAATTCAAGTTTCCACATCGTAGTATGGAGCAAAAATAATGTTAAAATAAAAAAAACAAAATGGACCTAAGGCTTAAAGGATCCATTTAATAACTTGTAAGTTATTTTGGATCAAATTATCACGGTTAGAATCGAATAAAGATTCTACCTAAATTAACCAAGTTACAATTATCAAAAGAAAATAAAACATTCAATAAATAAATATTGTATTAAATCTAAAATAGAATTACAAATGATTAAACTTCATCTCTAACCTTGGTTTGGCCTTTAGCCAATCATCTTCGTAACAAAAGCCATGGAAATAAAAGATTAAAACCCTAAAACTTAAGAAGAGAAGAGATGAGAAGAAGTGATAAATTCGTGCATAGGCACACCCCTTTTATAGTGAAAAAGTGAAAGAGGTAAAAAAATCTCTAAATTTTGAGCATTCATGTCCTTCCAAATTTTCTTGACGTTGTCTTCTATTTTTTACATTGAAATCGTTTGAATTGGGAAAAAATTATGAAATACAAATTTATAGATAATTGAATTTTCTTTCTAACCCCACTGACCTTGACTTAATCCGAATTTTGAGTCAAACAATATGGTCAAAATACCGAATATGACTCAAAACTCCTTTTCTAGCGAATTTTCTAAAATAGGCATGAAGTGATTTTTTTTTGCTCATGGGACCCACACATTTTTGACTTGTTTGCCCCATGAGTGAGCTGGTCCAATGTCTAATCATTCTCCTATATCAATCTTGACCCTTAAATTCCCTTGGATGCTTGATC
>JAOXJP010097538.1:0-14490 GCA_025762735.1 Platanus orientalis | reverse complement strand
AATTAAGGCAGAATTCAATTCACCCCCTCTAGGATCTTTGGATATTGGAATCCTACAATTTTACCATCTTCCATCCATTATCATCCATCTTTCATAACTATTTTACAAGCTACAACAATATCTCCACCATCTTTCTATTCGTTGGAGTCTAATTTAATTCCTCCACAGATTGCACCACACTTTCACTCTTTGGAGTTGATTTAATTCATCTTCAAACTGTATAACACCATCTTCCACGACTATTTATACATGTTACAATAGAGTTCCACCATCCTATAGTTACAACAACAATATTATATTTTTGAGTTTCTACAGTAGTAGCACCATTGTCCTGAATCATTGTTGTGCCAAATTATGGTATTATGCATCATTTTTTCATATGTTGTTTTAAACATGCTGTAAATATTTTATCTCACAAATAAAATATTATTTCAGCAAGTTTTATTTTTTCTAATATTATCATTGCATTTGATTTTAAAAAATCCTCAATCTAGAAGCAAAAAAGAACATATAAAGGAAAAACCCTCTCCTTCATAATCGTCTAATCTATCTTGATTTGATGACTGATCATATGGTTAAAAACAACAATCAGTCTCACAGTCTAACTCGGCACTTTAGGTCAAAGGTGTAAAAACAATTTGTACCAACTTGACACTATCACACCTCTGCACCAATATTTTTGCTAACACCAAATCCTATGAGAGCAAATATCTTGTCCAAAACACCAAGCGATGTCATATAAAAGAAAATGAGTGGGAATTTGAAATTTTATCTAAACCCTGTCTATTTTATTCCATATGAAGTCCCC
The DNA here is from genome assembly GCA_025762735.1 of Platanus orientalis. Classification (NCBI taxonomy): domain Eukaryota; kingdom Viridiplantae; phylum Streptophyta; class Magnoliopsida; order Proteales; family Platanaceae; genus Platanus; species Platanus orientalis. The sequence goes on along the minus strand of JAOXJP010097538.1, from coordinate 13,682 downwards.
TGTATCCTTTACACCAAACCCTAGACAAAACACTTATTTCGTTATGTAATAACCTCTTTGTAGGTACTGTGTCCCAATAGATACCGCTACACTATCTATCCCTTCAAAGGATTTTAGAAGGGGAGCAAATGTCTTGTTTTCAAATTTGCCACCCCCAGTGTTCCCACACTATCTATCCCCGTGATCTTTTCCTGTTTATTTTAGTCACTCCTCATTCTATGGTCCTCGCTGCATGGTCCCAACATGTGCAGCGGCTGCATCCTGAGTTGCGCGATTGATTACGGGTACTGTTGTTATCATGTATAAGAAAATTTAGTTAGTTGTCAAGATTATAAGGCAATTAATGGATGAGCTAACTCGGTTTGAATCATCTCCCGTATGAATGCAGAGATTCAATTATATGTCCATTCAGACTGGTGATGTTTTGAACCCCTACCGACCAGAACCACTGTTTCCTTGTGGAGTCAAATCAGTCATTACAAAGACCACAAAAAATTTCCAGACGTATTTATAAAATTAAAAATAAAAAATAAAAATTCCAGGCGCAGAAAAACCTAGTCACAGGTCAACTGTTGTCATAAATTACAAATGATCCCCTTTGCGTTCTATAATCTACACTCCCTTTCTTTTCACTCCTAAATGATATTTTTCCATCTCTCTCTCACCAGATGGATGACAGAAACCTGTTAAATATAAGCTTCTCAACCTTCCTCTTCTTGTTAGTGGAAACAGCTCTAAGTGCAGACTGGCGATTCGAAGCTTGCATTCCTGGAAACTGCGGTAAGGGCCCAAACATAAGCTACCCCTTTTGGATCCATGGTGAGCAACAATCCCACTGCGGCGTCCCAGGCATTGTGCTGTCCTGCAATAATAGCCATCCCATACTCAATATGCCTACTACTAACTATATCATCTACAACATTTCTTACGAAAACAAGTCTCTTCAGGTGGTTAACGCCGGAGCGTTGGACGACGCCTGCCCACCTCGCATCCATCATGTAACCCTCGATCGCACTCCCTTCTGCTATGGCCCTGCCCATGCTAATCTCTTCCTCTTCTTCAATTGCAATACCTCACTTCCCGAAGCTTATACACTCTGTATGATTGACTGTGCTTCCAATGATACCACCCACCTCTCTCTAGCGCTATTAGGAGGCGATCCATTGTTGAAATTTGCGAGCCTTTCAGGAATATGCCAAACATCAGTAGTCGCACCAGTAGATAAGAATGGAAATGCAAGTAATGAGAGGAAGTCGAATTGGGAGCCATTAAAAGAGGGGTTTGTTTTGACATGGAATGCTACTGATTGCAGCATCTGCCAAGGAAGCGGTGGGAGTTGTGGTTATAATTGGACAACTTACAATTTCGTTTGTTTATGCCCTGATCGTCCACACCTTAGACGTTGCCGTAATGGTAAGTCTCTTTTTCTCTTTCATATTTCTTTGGTTGATTTTATTTTTTTGTCTGGTTGCCATCAGGATCTGGTTTTTTCCTGATTCTTGGCAAATTTTCTTAAGAAAATAATCTTCAAGCTGTCTGGTTGCCATGAAAAACTAGTTTTTTTCATGGTTTTCCCACGATTCTTTTCTCTACTTTTTTTTTTGGAATCTTCTTTTCTATCATTTTCTATTCAATTCAAGGCAACCAGACAGGACAAGGGTTGGAAGAGCAGAGAGCAGGTGGCTGCTGTTGTTCTCTAACTTTACCATGTTCTTTGGCAAGCGATCTAAATCTTACCGTAGATTGCGATCTCGGCTCATATTCCATTGGTTTGGTATGCTATAAAAATATTTAGGGGGGGTGAATAGGATATCTAAGTTAATTTACCATTTTTTCAATTTTATCTTGGGATTGATTTTAATTTTTTTTAATTTAGTCCAAGTGTGTGTACTTCAAAGTGTCTACTCAAATATTTTGTCAAACAAGTGCTACTATGCAAGAGTAGTAGAAAACATTAAACTAAAGAGACAAGCAATTACACATAATCCACAATAAGAGATTTATAGTAGTTCGGCACTAGGGCCTACATCCACTCTTCTTAAGCTTAATACGAGCTTAGGTATATTTTATTTAGGTAGTAATGCAACTTAAGTCAATATACAAAACCCAACTACTTGTTAGCAAACAAGTTAAACAACGCTTGGTGTCTCTAACGAGTATGCATTACTTCCGGTGTCTCTAGCGGAGGTAGTCAAACTTTTGGTATCTCCGATGGAAGAAAAACAAAAACAATAATAAGAATGAATGCAAATGAATGCAAAGTAAAACAAATATTATCATAAGTTGGTTGATGTTACTAGTTGTTCAAAGTGGGTTGCACCTTGTTGAGATAGTTTGCCTTAGCTACCCACAAGCTCCAAGTACTTGGCTTTAGTGCTCCTTGAGTTCAGCTAAATGTGAATTTCCTCTAGGGAAAAGCTCACCACAAGTTCTCCTCAATTGTAGTAGAATGATATTCAAGAAGAGAGAAAGAGAAAGTGAATCTAGTATATGATGTTAGCTACTTAAGCTCAAAACTAGTGGGGCAATAGTTTTTTTTATAATGAAAGATGTTCTTAATATAGCCAGCTTTGGAGCTCTCTCGAAAACAACTTGGAGTACTGGAGTTTTTTACCATAATGGGAAAAGTTCCCTTCTATAGAGGTGAGGAGCACCTAAGGCCTTTGGACTACAATCTTTTATAACATGTAACATTTTAGAGCCTTAGATTTTAAAAAACAGAGTTTAAATTTCTAAAAACTTTCCTTGAAAATTGTGTTTCAATTTTATTTCAAAATTGCCCTTGCAATTGATTACAAGTTGTAATCAAATACGGCTCACAATTAAGCTCTCAACCAATTACCTGATCTCAAATCGATTTTGAGTCTGAGCATTTTGGTCTAAACATGTTTTGTAACCAATTGGGGGGCTATGGGTTTTGGCCACTGGAGTTTCAATCTGCTCCTAGATTTTGCTTGCAATCAATTGCAAGATTTGCAACTGATTGCGCCAAAATTGATTGCTTGATTTGTAATTAATTGTAGCTCCCAAATTTTCTATACTTAGATTTTGACACTGTGGGGGTTTTATCCTTGGGCCTTTTTCTTTTAGGTTTTGTGAGAGACCTATCACTATGTCTACATTGATTTTAAAGTATTAAAATGATATGTAATGCATGCTTTATATCTTTCTTGGTGTAACAAATTTGATATAGTTTCTGGTTTCTTCTTTAGGTCTTTGGTCATTTTTGTCTTCATGTCTTGAACTTATGAGAGCATAGGATACTTACAAAACACATACCACTACATATTTGACCAGGAGATTAAAATATATCAACAATCTCCCCCTTGTCAAATCCATGGAAAAACCCAAATACACTGAAATGCATAATATATATGATTCCCCACAACCCAATTACATGGACTAAAAAATACACAAGACTTATCATTAAGCTCAACATGTTGGTCTTCATGACTTGTGCTTTACTAAAAAAATCATGCAATCACAACCACAAAACAACCACCTTCCTCATGCCAAAGGATAAAGATATGAATAAGATAAAGATCAAGTGCATGAGATAAAATTAGGTGGTTTAAGTTCAACAAGTTTGTGTAAGTCTTCAAAATTTTTGTTTTGTTTTAGTTGGTGTTTACTGTGATGCCCCCGAACCCAGATTTGGATATGGATCTGTATTGTTCTGGATTCGGATTTGTTATTGTTCAAAAGTCTAATAATTCATATAATATTGACCTAAATCATGGGCCCACAAGTAAGATCCCATAGTTTACATATTCACATTAATTTTCCTTATGTCCATTTAGTTCAATAATCATATTTCAAAAGATTGCGGAAGATTGCGTAAACATAGTCAATATCCAATAACCAGACATTTAGAATGATAGTTTGGGGAAGCATAATCCAAACTACAATGTCATAGTATTATCACCTCAATATCTCAAAATGAAAACATCACTACAACCTCAATGGTAGTCAATATAGTAAAGACGCCGAATAACTACATCGTTGGGGTGCCCTCTCACCCTAAATAAACAAGAGGAAATGAATATCCAATAATCCAAAATGTGGCCCAGTATAGAGGGTCCAATAACATGCTCGGAACAAATAACGTAAAAACAAAAAAGTAGAGCCTGTCGAATCAAGTCTTTTGAAGGAGGGACCTACATTAATGATCAATTTGAAAAACAAATGGTTGGGTTAGTCCTAACCTGTAAGAAATCTAGCAAACTATAAATAATTTGAGTAAAGAACAAATCTGAATACTAGCATGTCCAAAGGTCAATACGAAGTTAAATAGACATCAAAGTAATAATCACAATCATACTAGTACCAAAGTGTCAATAGTTACATGTTAGACAAAAGCTAATGGTTTAATACAAATATCAAAGTTCGAATAATAATTCAATGTGAAAGTCAAAACTCATAAATTTAATGACACATGTTAGTCTCAAGAGATCAATGTTCTATGATTTTGGAGTGTTCAGATTTTGATGTTCATAGTATCCAAAATCCACATAATCCATAATAGTCAGATGTTCAATATTCAGAATTCGAAGATTCAAAGTGTTCTGAGTTCGATGTTCGAAGTGTTTGGAGTCCACAAGGTTTCATATTCAAAGGGTTCCAAAGTTCAATATTTAAAAGTCAACAAGGGGGGACACCCTTAGCCCGGTGTCAAGACCCAGATCGTTAATGGTCACATTTAGCCTGATGACAAGGCCTAAAGAGTTAGTAGACACACTTAGCCCGGTGTTGAGGCCCAAATTGTTAACTGCCACATTTAGCCCTGTGACAAGACCTAGAAGTTCAGAGTCCAAAGGTCACACTTAGCCTGGTGATAGAGCCCAAATAGTCAAAGGTTTAAAGTCCAGAAGAGTTCACATCGATAGGTTCAAAGGTATACATAGTTTCGATAATCGGAATATTTCCATAATGTGTACAACAAGCATGAACATCATATTGTCATCAACTGATCATTTCAAGTATATATAGTTCACTTACGTTCAATGTTAGCATATTTATAAGTCTAAAGTTGCGGTGATTCACAAAGATCTCACGTAGATTCAATGATTTAAACATGTGTTAGAATTCGAGGTTCCACACATTGTACATAATCACGTATGAAGCATAGAGTTTGATAGAATCAATGAGTTTGATAAGTTTCGTAGAAATTCAGAAATTCACATGGTCTTTTATTAAATCAAATCATAAAGATCAATCAATATCACCTCTAGTGTTCTAAACAATAGGCAAGGTAAGATTACTTCTTAATTTGACCATAATTAGGATAGATCTTGGGGAATTCACACTTCACACAAATTTTCAAAGATTTACATGGGAGAAGATTCAGATTTCATATATTCTAAAGATTTCATGAAGGAAATCAGTCCACACAATGTCTAAGATCAATAGACTTTCATAAAATAGGTGTAGAACCAAGAATCAAACCAAAATAAATGGTCATAAGCATAACCTATAGAAATTTTCAGAGATTTCGATGGAAAAAAGGATTATTCCAAGCATATAGGGCATATGAACTCACTAAGCAAGTTGGGATTCACAATTCTAACATATTCAAAGGCATTTGATCTAAAATAACTAGTAGCTTTAAGTAATTCCATGACTATCATCACATAATCTGAAATATAAAGGATATTCGTAGCAAAATCACCCAATGTAATCAAGGTTTACCTACTAAAAGCTTTAATTTAATGATCCACATAGTTTGCAGAGATTTCAATGAGTTTTCGTAACCAAAACATAAGAATCAAAGGAATTCAAAGAGGAAGTCACATCAAGCCAACTATAGGAAGCTAGATTTACTTACAAAAGAGCTTAATTCAATAATCAAACCATATTCATAGGTTTAGCCAATGATTTTTCAGAGATTCCAAAGGATTCAATCACCAATTTAAAAAATCAAAGAGGAATAGAGATCAAATCATCTAAAGTGTGCAAAATTTACTTACAAGACGTTTAGATTAAAATAATAACAAGGTTCAATGGCTTAGAGCATAGGTCTCCAAACATTTTAGAGATTTCAAATGATTTCAATACAAACTCCAAAGAATCAAAGAAGAATTTGCTTCAAATAATCCATAGTAAGATAGATTTACTTACCATCATTCTCGTCTCTTGATCACTTAGCAGAAACCACTTCTTCAACCTTCAATCCTCTATAATTTTTACATGGATTCAATGCTCAAACACTTTAGAATGTAATTCTAAGATCAAAAGTAACAGATTCTAGTTAATTTAGCATAGATATAAGAAAGTTGGATCTTGCCTTGGCTTGAGAGAGCTAATCTCTCATTCTTTTTCCAATTCTCTAAGTTTCTCTTATCTCTCCCTCTCTTATATGTATTCTAGTCTATTTTGAGTTAGAATAAGGTAGTTTATACATTGTAGGTGTGAAATTACCATTTACCCAAAGTTCTCATGCGAAAAGGGGTGTAATCCCCTCTCTTTTTTTCAAATCTGGGAGGTGGCGGTCGATCTTGGTGACTTTTGGTCGAACCTACTATCCCACCATGGTTAACTGCGACACCTTGCAGGCAATCGGCCTGCACACACCCGAAACTCCTAGATTTTTTTCATGCAAAATGATGTGCAGGAGGTTGGTAATAATGTTCTGTAGAAATATTAGGATTAAGTGTTGTTTATTGGGTTGGAAACTAGATTTCAAGATCTTTCCAACAAGGTATGGCTTAGACTCTAACTACCTCTGGATTAGTGTCAATGGGCTCAGGAAGTGACCCCAATTACGCAATTTGGATAACTTTTGAACTTGACACATTCAAGGCCCAATTTGATTCTAACACTTCAAGCTTGATCCAACATGTTTTTAAACCAATCTAAGGTCTATATAAGGTATTTTAAATGACAAATATACCCTTGTGGGGTAAAATTACCATTTTATCCTTTAAGTAGAATGTGGGGTGTTACACCCTCTCTACCTTATAAAAATTCAGTCCCTAAATTTGTGCAAACCTTGGCTTTGGAATAGATGTGGATACTTAACCCTTGTCTTCACCTTCTCAAGTAGCTTCCTCATAGGTGTTGTTATGCCATAGGACCTTCACATAGGAAATGGTCTTGTTGCGCAACAGTTGCTCCTTACGATCGATGATTGAAATTGGTTGTTCATCATAAGATAAGTCCACCCAAATATCTAATGGAATGTATTCTAACACATGAGATTAATGGTCCTGCACGTATCTCCTCAGCATGGATACATGAAACACATTGTGTACATGGGATAATTCCAGAGGTAGTGCTAAACCGTAAGCCACCTCTCCAACCTTCCTTAACACTTTAAATGGTCCAACAAACCTTGGTTTCAACTTTCCCTTCTCGTTAAATTTGGTTACTCCCTTGGATGGAGATACCTTCAAGAATACATGATTAACCATTTCAAACTTGAGTTCCCTCCTTTTGTTGGCATAACTCTTTTGTTGACTTTGGACTATCCGTAGTCTGTCACAGATAATCTAGATCTTCTCCGTAGTGATTTGTATCAATTCAGGCCCGATAAGCTATTTTTCTCCAACCTCTTCCCAACATATGGGCAATCGACACCTCCTTCCATAAAGGACTTCAAATGGGACCATTTGAATACTAGCCCGGTAGTTGTTGTTGTAGGCAAACTCGACTAGCGGTAAATGGGAATCTTAACTACCCTTGAAGTCAATCGCATAAGCTCGTAACATGTTCTCAAGAGTTTGTATGGTTCTTTCCAATTATCCATCAGTCTAAGGATGAAAAGCAGTGCTGAAATTTAGTTTTGTACCCAAAGCTTCCTGTAGTCTTTCCCAAAAACGAGAAGTAAACCGTGGGTCTCAATTAGAGACTATACTAGCTGGGACACCGTGCAATCGCACTATCTCATCAATATATAGTTTAGCCAATCGATCCAATGGATAAGATATCTGAATGGGTAAGAAGTGTGTGGACTTTGTCAATCGATCAACAATCACCTAAATGGAATCATAGCCCTTACTCATTCCAGGCAATCTCGCTACAAAGTCCATAGAAATATACTTTCATTTCTATTGTAGGATGTTGAGTAGTTGTAGTGGTCTAGCTGGCTTTCGGTGCTTAGTCTTGACTTGTTGACACGTCAAGCATTTGGAAATGAAGTTAGTTATCTCTCTCTTCATATTGTTACACTAATACAGGTCCCTCAAGTCCTTGTACATCTTGGTGCTACCAAGGTGAATGGTATAGGCAGTCTTATGAGCTTCATCCAAAATCTTCATCTTGAGTTCATCAACATTGGGAACACAAAGTCGGTTCACAAACCTCAAGGTGCCATCAACAACCAAGGAGAAATCGGTTCTATCACCATTTCTTACTTCATTTGCAATTTTCATCAGTGATGAATCCTCCATTTGTGCTCTCTTGATTTGATTGACCAAAGTAGGCTGCAACTTTAAGTGAGCAAACAACACATTAAGATTCTTCACTTGGAGTTCTGCATTCAATTCCTTCAGTTTGTGTAGTAGGACAATCCTCTCCACTTTGAGGCATACAAGTGAACTAAAGGACTTTCGACTCAAGGCATCAGCTACCACATTGGCTTTACCAAGGCGGTAGTTAATGGTACAATCATAATCCTTGATAAGTTCCATCCACCTTCGTAACCTCAAGTTCAGCTCCTTCTGTGAAAAAATGTATTTAAGGCTCTTGTGATTGGTGAAAATTTCACACATTTCACTATACAAGTAGTGCAAAGACAACTGCTACCAACTCCAAGTCGTGAGTGGGATAATTATGTTCGTATGGCTTAAGCTACCTTGATGTGTAAGCAATCACTTTCCCATGCTGCATAAGTACGCAGCCCAAGCCCTTCCTAAAGGCCACACTGTAGACAACAAACCCTCCTATGCCTGAAGGTAATGTAAGAACTGGAGCGGATACAAGACGGTTCTTCAACTCTTGAAAACTCTTCTCACATTCCTCACTCCATTCAAACATTTCATACTTCTGAGTCAACTTCGTCAATGGTCCTAAAATCTTTGAGAAGCCCTCAACAAACCTCCGGTAGTAACTAGACAAACCCAAGAAACTATAAATTTCAGTCACACTTGTTGATCTAGGCTAGCCTACCACAACTTCAACTTTCTTGGGATCCACAAGAACACCATCTTTAGAGATAATGTGACCCAAAAATGACACTTAGTCCAACCAAAACTCACACTTGCTGAATTTAGCATACAACTTATTCTCACTCAATGTTTGTAAAGCAATCCGCAAGTCTTTTTCATGTTCTTTGTGGTTCTTGCAGTAGACTAAGATACCATCAATGAACACAATGACAAAATGGTCTAAAAATGGCTTAAACACCCGGTTCATTAAATCCATAAAGGTGGCGGGTGTGTTGGTCAATCTAAAAGACATCACAAGGAACTCATAATGTCCATAACGAGTCCTAAATGTGGTCTTAGGTATGTCTTTTGCTCGTACCTTCAATTGATGGTATCCTGATCTCAAATCGATCTTAGAAAATACCGTTGCTTCTTGTAGTTGATCAAACAAGTCATCAATCTTTTGGATCGAGTACTTGTTCTTGATTGTTACCTTGTTCAGTTATCGATAATCGATGCATAACCGCATTGTCCCATCTTTCTTCTTCACAAACAACACAGGAACTCCCCATGGCAACACATTAGGTCTAACAAAACCCTTATCAAGAAGCTCTTGCAACTGTACCTTAAGCTCCTTGAGTTCTACTGGTGCCATTCGGTATAGAGCTATGGAAATTACACCCGTGCCTGAAATCAAGTCAATCACAAATTCAATATCACGATTTGGGGGTAGACCGGGTAGATCTTTGGGAATACATCCGTGAATTATCTTACTACTAGTACATCCTCTATCGTTAAGTCATCCTTTTGGTTTTCCATGACATAGGCTAGGTAACTTTGTCCACCCTTGTGGAGTATGTTTCCAACTTGGATAGCCGAGATTAAACAAGGAAAAGATTATTTCTTAGTCCCTTAAAAAGAGAACTCTGCTTGACTTGGTATTTGGAAGACAACTTCCTTGGTGTAACAATGGACGATGGCATGGTAGAAAGCTAAGAAGTCCATTTCCAAAATGATGTCGAAATCATCCAAGTCTAACAATATAAGGTCGACGGTCAGCTCTTTATCCCCAATCTTAAGTGTACAAACCTTACACACAAGTTCTGCCAACAAAGTCTTGCCCAATGTAGTAAAAACAGTCAAGATGAAGTCCATGTGCACAGGTGTAATGTCAGCATGTTGTAAGAAATTGTGTGCAACAAAAGAGTGCATGGATCCAAGATCAATTAAGACACATGCATCTTGAGAAAACAGCTGAAGTATACCTGCCACAATGGTCCTAGAAGCCTCTACATCCTGCTCAGTGACTGCATAAACTCTACCTCGAACTCTTGGCCTCCAATCATCGCCAACTGGCTTGGCTACGATTGGTGCTTGGAGGAGTGGGCAACCCCTAATCATGTGGCCAGTCTTCCAGCACTTGAAGTAAGTGCCAACTGCCCATCTGCAGTGACCAATATGATTCTTAACACATCTACTGCATGTGGTCGTTGGTGCTCTCGCCATAAGTTCTATCCTCCTTCGGTTCTAGACCCGAGCAAAGTCGCCTTGGTGAGGTGCCTCAGTCACATCTCTCTTCTTGACCTTGTCATGAATCTTCTACGTCTCTTCACTTTTACGTTGGGCAATGCAAACAGTCTCAACAACATCCATGAAGTTGTTTAGCCATAGCATAGACATGCAAGAGCGAATGCTAGTCCTGAGACCTCACTGAAATTTCCTTACCTTCATGGCATCATTGGCAACAATCTGTGGGGTAAAGCAGGCTAGCTCCATAAACTTCTCATTATATTGGAGCATTGTCATGTTGCCTTGTTCAAGTTTGAGGTACTCTAACTCCTTTTCCTCGTGAACACTGGGTGGAAAGTAGTAGTCCCTAAACACCTCCAGAAATGCCTCCCAAGTAGGGGACTCATCATACTCTCCCACTAGAGTGTCCCTCATAGATTTCCATCAATGTTTGGCCTCGCCCTTCATCATGAACGTGACTACGGCAATGCATTGGTCATCCATGTAGCCAATCACCCCAAAAATCTTCTCTAGCTGCATCAACCAAGACTCAGCCTCTATGGAGTTTGTGGTCCCCTTAAACTTAGGTGGCCTCATCCTTTGGAAATGAACAATCATATGATTTTCGTTTCAATTGCCCTTTTGTCTAGGTTACCTCTCGTTGGTGATGTGTTCAGTCATGACCTCAACTAGGCCATGAATAGCTCCCAACACTCTCTCCAAAGTGTTCCCCTCCTGTGTTGGAGCAGAAGATGATCCTCTAGTACTCTTAGGAGGGATCATGTACCTAAAATCATGAAAATCACACACTTAGAATCTATATGACATATGAACTCAACTAATATCTTCAATTACAATTATCCACCAGATTCTCAAGTATAATCCAATAAAATCTTCAAATATAAGATTAATCATTAATATATCACAATCTAATTTTAATTCTCCAAAATATTCCACAGTTTTTCAATTTATCTTCCTTTAACTCCAAATGGTCACAAAATCACTTATCCAATATAGTCTACAGAATTCCAAATCTGTAGACATTCCCAACTTTAAGTCATCATATAAGTCTACATAATCCAAACCTGGTTACTCTGATACCAAACTGTAACGCCCCTTAACCTGGACTTGGATATGGGATCCGTATTCGTCTCAGATTCGGATTCATTAACCTTCACAATCCATAAGCCGATAGTCACATGACATTAACCCAAATCATGGACCCACTAGTAAGATCCAATAGTCCACATGTTCACATTTATTATTCTTAGGTCCATTTAAATCAATAATCATATTTGAACAAGTGTGGAAGCGTATTTGATATTCACTACTCTCATATGTTCATATCAAAATGCGGAAGCATACTCTAACAGCCACAACGACCACAATAGTCTAATAGTCATGAGTCAAAATGAAAATGTCACTAGGGTGCCCTCTCACCCAAATATACAAAAGGAATGTCCACAAAACAAAAGATAAGGACCCAATATAAAAGGGGGTCATAAAACATGTTCGTGACAATGATACTAACAAAAGAGAAAAGTTGTTGATGCCATAGCGAGTCCCTCAGATGGAGAACTTGTAATAATAGTCAGTCTAAAAAATAAATGGCTAGGTTAGTCCCAACCTATAAGAAATCTAGTAGACTATTAATAATCAGAAATAAAACACATATCGGAATACTAGCATGTCCAAAGGGTAATACAAAGTTAAATAGATATCGAAGTAGTAATCACAATCATACTAATATAAAGCAACAATAATCACATGTCAAATAGAAAGCAATAATTCAATACAAAAATCTAAGTCCGAATAATAAGTCAATGCAGAGGTTAAGGCTCACAACTCAATGCTATATGTTAAATCTCGAGAAATATAATGTTCTATGATTTCAAAATGGTCAGATTTTCGTGTTTAAAGTGTTTGTAGTCCACATGGTTCCTAATGTTCGAAGTTCAATATTCGGATTTCAATGATTCAAAGTGTTCTGAGTTTGATGTTCAAAGGTTCTATGTAAAGTATTTGTATACTTTGGCCAACCCCATAGGTAGGATCCTGATCTCGTGCCAAACCCCACGAGTAGAGCCAATGTCTTTGTTTAACTCCAAGGAGAAAGGCTAATGTCCTTGTTATAACCCCAAGGAGGAGGGCCAATATCCGTGAACCAAAGAGCATAATTGAAGTACTTTCTCACACTTAGCCTTGTGAGTAGGCCCAAATAGTCACGGACACACTTAGCCCAGTGTCAAGACCCACATAATCAATGGTCACACTTGGCCCTGTGATGGGGGCCCAAAATGGGTCAAAGGTTTGAAGTCCAAAAAGAGGTTCACATCGATAAGTCCGAGGGTCCACGTAATTTCAATAATCATAATATTTCTATAACGTATAAAGCAATCATAGACATTACATTTCCATAAATCAATCATTTCAAAGGCACATGGTTCACTTAGATTAAGTGTTAATTGATAATTCAATACTCATAAGTTTAGAGTTACAATGATTCATTAAGATTTCTCATAGAGTCAATGATTCAAACATGAAATAGGATTCGAAGGTTCACATAATCACATAGGAGGCATAGAATTCAATAAAATCAATGAGCTCAATATATTTGCACAGAAATTTCACATGTATTTTAATGAATCAAATCATATAGATCACCCAATAGCACTCCTAGTGTTCCAAACAAAAGACTAGGAAAGATTACCTTTCAAATTGATCATGAATAGAATAGATCTTGAAGGGTTCACAATTTCACACAGATTTTCAAAGATTCACATAAGAAAAATTCATATTTCACATATTCTAAAGAATTTCTTAAAGGAAATCAGTCCACACAATGTCTAAGATCAATAATCTTTTACAAAATAGGTGTAGGTCTAAAGAGAAAACAAAAATCAATGGTCTACAAAATTTTCAGAGATTCCAATGGTCAAAATCATAGGTCTACAGAATTTTCAGAGATTCCAATGAGAAGATAGTCATTCCAAGCATAAGAAGCATGAAATCTTACTAAACAAACTAAAATTCATAGATCTAAGATGATTCAAAAGATTGGATTCAAAGATTTCCAAACATTTCAGAGGT
>JAOXJP010097527.1:0-14490 GCA_025762735.1 Platanus orientalis | reverse complement strand
CAAACAGCCTTATCCCAACTATTTGGGGTCAGCTACACAAATCCTGTTCCACCATTCCGCTCTATTTAGGGCCTTATCTGCTGTTAAATTACAAGCTGCCATGTCCCTCTGAATATATATATATATATATATATATATATAAAGGAAAAGAATAATCATACAAAGCAACCAAAACAGATGCAAATAAACCAAAACAAAACATTAAGGAACAACATCAACACACAGGCATGTGATCCCATTCAAACAATTGATGCTGCCCAACACTCCATTTGGCAAGATTGTTAGCTAAAAAATTTTTAGAACAGGGAATATGAGTGAAACAGCATCCAAATCCTTCAATAAGGATTAGGGCTGTCAATCGGGTCAGGTTGGGCCAGGCTGAGGTCTGCCCGCACTTATTTATATGGACCCGAACTTGGCCCAAGGTAGTTAGCCCAAACTCAGCCCATTCTAAAATCATGGGGCTTCAGGGTGAGTTCAGGCAGGCTCGAACTTAAAGCTCCGTAAAAAAACAATTTGATTATTAAAGTTCATTTTAAAATTTGAGTTGATAATGGTTCTTTATTATCTCTAATACTTTGAAAATATGCTTAATTAGTTAAATTTGGGCTTATAATGGGCCCAAAACTGTCTTATATCTGTTGGGCTAAACTATACCAATTTCGGGCAAGGTTAGGCCAAACCATATTTTATACTTGTTCCGGGTAGGGCAAGGCCAAGCTATATTTGATTACTACTTCAAGCCAGGCCGGGCTAAGTTTGGGTTAAAAGTGAGTCTGCCCAAAATCAGCCCGAATAAAACTTCGAGCCTCAAATTTGAGCCTGAACTCAGCCCAACCCAACGTTACCTTGGCCCAGCCCAACTATTTTTTGGGCCGAACATGTTGGGCTTTGGACCAGCCCGGCCCAATTGACACCCTTACTAAGGATATGATCTCAACAATAAAATGGTGCAGCCTCCACGAACCACATCGATCCCCTCGCCCCATGAGATGATCGCCAAAGAGTCTCCTTCCACAATACAACCTCTCATATCCTTAGCCTTCAGAAGTCTCAAGCCTTCCAACATCCCCATATGCTTCGAGAAAATAGCATTCAAACCCCAATAGGGCCACCCTTGACCCAAAGAATCCCACAAAACACATTGATAACCTGTTAGCCCTGAATTCCCAAAAGAAGCACCACTAACATTGACTTTAAGCTTACCAATGGAGGGAGGAGTCCACTCCAATGCTAGATTCAACTTAAAAATTCTATGCCCAAAAAGGCAAGAGACCCAATCCCACATCATATCATTCATGGAACAACCATGGAACTCCTTCACGTGAACCCAAGAACAAACCTCGCAAACAATCGAATCAATGACCTCCCAAGCACTCTTTTTTTTTTTTTTTATCTCGAACACTCCCCCCTTCCAAAAGCCCCATACCACAGCATGAAGAATAGCTTTGAGGAACATCCTACCCCGATCACGTTTCACCCCACAACCCCATTGAGTAAACCGGGCCTTTTCATTGAATCCAGCAAGGCAAGATGGAGAGACAGAGCCCGCTTAAAATAGTTCTAGATTTTCGAGGAATAGGCACAATGAATGAAAATGTGATCCCCAAATTCAACCTCCAACATGCATAAGGGGCAAATAGAGGGCGAGACATAAGAGGCCTCCTTCACTATAACACAACCATCGTATTTTTTCTTCCTAAATAGGAAATCCAAGAGAAAGCCTTAACCCTTGGAAGAGGTGTTGGGTTCCATATATTGATCAAAAAAGAAATGAACAAATAATTAGCAACATAATGTTGAATTTAGTGTTTTAAATCAAGTTTTTTAAGTGAAGAACTATGTTTACCATACAATTTTGATTGGGTTTAAATGACTAGTTAAGTTGTGTGAAAAGTTAAGATGTGTGCAAACTTAACTTGTTGAGTATAGACTCAAGTTGTGAGCAACTCATGTTGTAAGAGACTTGGCCTTTTGTGAGCAGGCTACTCCCAAACTTAGATTGGGCTATATGATAGAGACTCCTGACGAACCGTATACCTTGAGCCCAATGTCCACTTAATTCATTGTGTGAGTCAGAAGATATTAAGCTTTGGAACTTGTTCTCATATTTGGAACAAAATGGTTCATTAAACCTAGTCAAATTCTGCTCCATTGAAAAAAAAGTGGATGTGATTAGATAGAGCATGAAAGTCAAAAGATGGAATAGATGGGACAAGGTCATGTCTTCTCTCATTACAAAATAGGTTTACAAGAAATCCTTAACTCTTCTCAAACTCTCAAGAGAAGAGAAGAGGAAGAATGCAAGTTCCATTTTTCAAGGCATTAAAGTTTATTCTGAAGATGCCAACTTACTTAGTTGGTAAAGTTTGTGGGTGTCCTATCACAGACCTGGGTTCAAAATCTGCCTTCCCCTACTAATAAATTAACCACTAACATTTACCTATCAAAAATAAAAAAATTTCTTCCATGCATGGTTCAAAAGACTTACAAAAGACTCTGAGATAAAGAGGTGCAACAGTTGAAAATCATTAACTCCCCTTTCATTTGTGCTTCGGATTAATGGCTTGCTCTACTTGACTCCATAAGACACCTGACCCTATGTGTTCACTACGAGAGAGAACAGGTTAGGTCCTTGAGCCAAAACCACCAAAATCAATGGATTCTCTTTGAGAGAGAACCGCTTATATCTTAGAGTAGTTCTTCACACTCTTAAATCTTAAACGACTTGAAAGAAATGAGATTATGAATCTATTGACTCAAAAAACTTGATGATTTTAAACAAGTTATTTTGAATATGTTTTCTACCCAACCACCTTGTTAGCATAAGCATTTGAGAGGTTCATTTGTCTCTGCCAAAGAGTGCAACTTGACAAGAGAAAGGAGTTGAGACTGAGCTAGGTTGTATACCGAAGTTAGCTTGCCCATCATCCCTTATACATCGACTTGGAAGCCTTAACTATCTTCAAATTGTTGACTTTTCAAAACTCAAAATCACAAGTATTAATTCAATTTTACTTCTTAAAAGTCTTGCATGTAGCTTAAGATTTTTGCACACAACTATACATGAATTTTGGGGAACTCCAAGTTTCGAGTATAGATCCCAACTTTCATGTTAGTGTGATAATCTCCAAGCTACCACAATCTTGGAAAGATTATTAGTATTATTATTATTTTTTTTTATAAAAGAAAAAAAATGAAGTTGATTTTTTTATGGATAATTAAAAAAAAATGAAGTTGATCACATGAAAGAGGATGTGTCTCTGGACCTATGGCTACATCATCTTCTAGTTGAGGAGATGTCAAGAAACAAAGACAAAAAAGAAGAGCCAATTGTGAAAGCAAACTTTGTCAAAGTAAAATCCAACAAACAAATCTCTCAAAATATGAGAGAAATTAAGAAGCATACCAAGGACAGAAAGAAAACATTTAACAAAAAGAAAAATCAATTAAACTACTGTGTTTTCCAAAAGCCAAGACACACGTCTCGCGTTTGCTGTCACAAGAAGTATGACAATGAAAAGAAGGAAATGCAAGAATCTCAAGACTCAAGGTTGGTAGCTGTTATGACAGACACCAACATAGTAAAAATAGAAATTGACTAATGGATTAACATTGGCACCACATGTCACCTCTACAATGACAAACATGCTCGCTCCTATAAAGTAATGGGGTAGGGAATGACTATGTTAATGAGAAACTACTCATCATCTAAAGTTGTTGGCAAAGGCACTATGAAGCTATTGTTTACCTCTAAGAAAATAATACTTCTCTGAGAAAGCTTGGATATCCCAATCATCAAAAACTAAAAACCACATATCAGGTTTTCTTTTAAGCAGGTATGGATTTAAGATGGTGTTTGAATCCGACCAATTTGTTTTCACTAAGAATGGTATGTTTGTAGGCATAAAATGTGCCACATCAAGTATGTTTAACTGAATATTATCAATTAAATAACAATTTCTTTTGCTTACATGCAGGAGTCAAGTAATTTATGGCATAATAGATTAGGACATGTTCACTATAACAAAATTAAACACGTAACTAATCTAGAATTAATTTCAAATTTCAATGATTTTTCTAATGATAAATGT
This sequence comes from Platanus orientalis, assembly GCA_025762735.1. Taxonomy (NCBI): domain Eukaryota; kingdom Viridiplantae; phylum Streptophyta; class Magnoliopsida; order Proteales; family Platanaceae; genus Platanus; species Platanus orientalis. The sequence goes on along the minus strand of JAOXJP010097527.1, from coordinate 10,396 downwards.
AAAATTACACGAATCTCCTTTAAAAGTGTTGTAAGATCATTGAATGTATTAGACTTGATACATATTAACATCTGCGAGATGATTGACACTTTATCTAGAAGAGGAAAGAGATATTTCATAACTTTCACTGGTGTTGTGTCTAAATATATGTAAGTGTACCTATTAAGGACGAAGGATGAAGCATTTGAGAAGTTCAACTCCACAATGAAAAAGTTCAAAACTTCCCTAAATTGAAAATCAAGATATAATGATCTAATAAAGAAGGTGAATATATGGACTCTAAATTTATCAAATTATGTGAACATTACAGGCTCCACATGCAAACATCAGCACCTTATACTCCACAACAACATCAACAATTTGCAGAACTTTCTTTTCATTTCCAAGCATAATAAATCGTTCCAATTGCTGCATATAAATCTCTTCTTCCAATTGACTATTTAGGAAGACAGTCTTTACATCTATCTAATGTGTAATTAGATTATTTATGTAGCTAAGGCCATTGACATCCTGATGGTTAAAATTCTCGCTATAGGACATAGGTGTCAATGTAGTTAAAGTCTGTATTTTCTTTATGCCCCTTAACAACCAATCGAAGTTTATACTTCTTCAGATTTAATTTCTGAAAATTCATTTGCATCTAATTGATTTAAACCCTTGAGGACGATCCAGAGCACCAATATGTTGCCAAGCATTATTGAGTGCATTTCATCATCTATCGTCTCTCCCAAGGATTGTGTCATGTGACAACATAGCTTCTTGCTAGGTTAACAAATCTTCTTTTGCTAAACACACTACAAAGTCAGAAATGAAATTGTTGTGTTTCTTTTCTCTAATGTTCCTCCGAGATTCTACATTCTCAAAACCATCAGGTTTACTCCTTTTCTTGGATACAAGCTCATCCACCTCAACCATTTCCAAGCTTTTCTTGAACAGGAAAAAAATCTCAAAGAATTGAGTGTTTACAGACTCAACTATGGTATGCAGGGCAAGTGTTTCCAAATTCAAAAATCTATAAGCCTTACCCGTCATTGAGTATCCAATAAATAAAAGACGGGGTCTTCTCTCATTATAGAATCTTCTTTAAGTCTCTTGAACCACCAAGACTTCAATCCCTTTAAAAATGAAGCCTGAATCCTTCTACTTCTCCTCACTTGAGATCAAGAAGAGCTAAGGCTTTCTCTTAAGCCTATTTTATAATAAGAAAAGACATGATGGGCCTTGTCCCATCTATCCTCTCTCTTGTCTTCATGCTCAATCAAGTCAAATCCACCTTTTCTCAAATGAATGAAACTTGACTAAGTTCAATGAACTTGTTTATTCCAAGATGAGAAGTTCCAAAACGTATTGTCTTTTGACTTGTAGTGAATTAGGTGGGCACTAGACTTGAGGTGTACAGCTCATCAAGAGTCGTGATATGGCTCATTCTAAGTTTGCAAGTAACCTACTCGCAAAAGGCAGAGTCTATACATAACTTAAGTCTGCATATAACATCTCAAGTCAGCACAAAACATTTTAAGTCTACACACAACATTTTAAATCTGCACACAATTCAAGTGTTTATTTAAACCCAGTCAAATGATTTTATAAAACACTTAAGACTTAATTTAAAACACTAAATTCAACAACCCCCACTTGTTTTAAATTTTGAAGATAGGCAATAAGTGAGTTTATTGCACATAAGTGGAGGTGGTGTCAACTTCCACATAATGTAAACAAGTTGAAATTCGTCTAAGGTTCAGTGGATTAAACGCTAAACTGATCTTGTTAACAAACCGATGTCGAACACACAATCCTCATAGAGAGGTCATACTCGTTAATAAGCTTAGTACTTTATGGTTTGTGCCATATCCCAGTTTAGAGTGCCCTAAAGATGGCCTAAATTTCATAGAAAGTGACTAGCTTCCATACTCAAGGTGAGTTTCCAACAAGAGTATTTCTCATTCTAACCATTAATTAATCTATAAAACTCATTAAGAGAATTATATTCTCAACCTTCATCACTTGTAAGTAACAAGCACTATTCCACTAGATAATCCATCTGTCAGAACTCTTAGACAACACACATCATTTATTTGAAGATATGCCTACTTCCATGAACCAATTCGATTCAACCCACACCAAGTCAACCTAGTTCAATTACCAAAAACATGCAAGAAGGGAATACAAAATGGATTTTTACTTAAGCAATTAAAAGTCAAGTATGTGTTGACCAATGAACCGCCAGTTATTCCATATGTGGCAGAAGCAACAAAACATCAAATTGATGGCTAGCAGTAAAGCTAGAGCATGGGAAAATGATGACTATACATACCGTCTACCTATCTCAGAATCAATATCCGATAATCTATTTAATCAGTTTTCCAAGAAAACAAAGATTGTAAGGGAATTATGGGATGCCATAAGGATAGTGTACACTACTTAGGTGAAGTAGATAAGGGGAAGAACTGTACATTGACAAAGATGGTCAATGCAATGCTGATTAGTTCCTATTCACGTGCAAATTCTATTGCATCTTCTGTGCCTTGTTAGTAGCTTGTCACATATTAAATCAAGTTCCTCATAAGAAACTAGAAGTTACTCCATATAAGATATGGAAATGTGAAAACCACACGTCCTTGTCTCGGCTTAACTAGTGTTTAAGTAAAATTGGAATTAATACTCAGAACTTTGAATTCCCCAAAGCTCATGTATAGTTGTGCCCAAGAATCATAAGCTGCCACAAGACTCACAAGTTGCACATAAAACTTATAAGTTGTGCACAAGGACCATCTACAAGCAAGACTCACATGTTGTACATGTAACTCTATAGTTGCAGGCAAGACTCAATAGGTGTGTGCAAGATTCATGAATAATTGCGTACAAGACTTGTGAATAGTTGGGTGCATGAAGTAAAAGTAAATCAATACTCGTGATTTTCAGTTCCCAAAAGTTCATACATATACAAAGAGCAATCAAAGATTGGTTTGATCTAAGAGATGAATACAAGCTTTCTTCAATCTTCATAGGAAAACTTAACTAACAAGATCAAGAGTTCCCTCTCTTGCTTCTCCTCAGCAAAAGTAAAGTACAACGAGAAAGGAAGAAAACCAAACAAGACAAATGGTGAATGGAATTTGAGTGCTTTTCTGATTGAAGTGATTAGAGAATTCAATAACATTGTCTTCTCATATGCAGTCCTCATCTCCATCATGCAATGCATCACAGTCGATAAACTTGTTCCTAAAGAACAACCCTTCTGGAGTTGGTCTACTTGTGCTAAACATTGTACATTCGTACTCAACCTAAAAAAGCACATTTCACTAGTAAATATAATATTGACAATGACATAACTGGAACCAATGCAATTCCAATGCTTCAAAATGGATGCAATAGTTAAAAGAAACACCTCATGGTATGTGTAGAAGCTATAAACAGAGTGATGTAATTATCGAAAGAAAAAAAAGAAGTTAAACAGACTGATGAATATTTGTTTCTCATCTGATGCTTACCAATGCTATCCATTTTCTTTAGTTGTTTATCACTTGTTTTGTTTTTACTAATTACAGTAGAATTAATCAAAAGGTGGTTTTCTCAAAAAGCTCACAACTGATCAAGGACATTGGTAATTTGGTATGCTAGAGAATAAGTATCAGAAAGCTAATCAATATCCAGGTTAACAACAAATAAATCCAAGAAAAAAAGGATCCATAATGAATGGCTAGAACAAACAGACTAACTGATTCAAATCAATATAAGTGTTCAAAGATGGAAGTTAAGCATTAAAGTACATAAATTGTAAAAGGCCAGAGAGAGAGAACAGCGCATTAGCTAACGTTTCAAAATCCACCAACATAAGAAGTGCAAATTTCAGGCTTGATATAGATACATTCAAGAACCTCCCTAGCAGTGCGGTCAAATTGTTGCTAACCAAAAAACAGAGCAATTAACCCAACAAAGATCAAGTTTTGAAGACTCCCCTTTTCAAACCACAATGTAGTAACATCGAATTTTCTCCCCAACTTGAGTGGATTATAAGACATTAAATTTCATTTCTCAAACAAAGCTAATAGAAACAAATCCAAAAAAGAACAGATTAACCGATTTCACAGACAATCATATTGACCCAAGAACCTCACACAAATGATGGAATAGAAGCTAAATATTTGTAGAAATGGAGAAAATGAGACATTAAAGAAATCCACCACCTGTTCAAAAACAGATATTTGCAGAAACCACGATTCGATTGATCTAAAATCTGCCTCGAGTTGAAGCATTAGGGTTTAGGGTTGGAGCCTTCCCGTAAATCCATCTTAGAGAAAATGGTAGCAGCGTTTTCCAGTTGCAGAGAGGACCTGGGGAGAGGCAGAAACAGGAACCCAGTGGAGAGAAAGAGACGTAGTGGGAAAGCTCGAGGCGGCGGTGGGACTCGTTGTCGCTGGCCAAATGCTCACAGGGGAAGAAGTGGGCATCTCCAGAACGGGAGCTTCTAATAGCACCACCAAAATTTCTTTTCACCCCCGTTTTGAAAATTTTCAAAATGCCAATAAATACCCATGTTTGAAATTACCCTCTTAACCCTTCTCTCTACAGCCACCCTCATCTCTCTCCCACCATTAGAACGAACAAGAACCACCCTGCTCCAGCAACTGTGATGACGATGGTGGTAGTGACAACGATGGTGACGGCCTCCTCTTCCTTACTCTTCCTCTTTTGTTTATTTTTATTTTTATTTTTGTTTTAGAACACCTTGTTCATACTTACATGTCCGAACAAGAGGTCCTTTGTTTGGACCTATAGAGCCAAACAAGAGGGTCTTTGTTCGGACCAACAAGGCCGAATAAGAGGGCCTTCGTTCGGCCCTACAAAGCATAAACCAAAAAAATAAGGAGAGAGAGAGGGGGGAGAGAAGGAGCTGCGGGAGAAGAGAGAGACGGAGATAGAAGGAAGAGGTATTTTAGGTAAAGGAACGGGTGTGAAGAAAAAAACAGGGTGGAAAGATGGGGGTAAAAAACAATTTTGGGGTGTTACTAAAAGCTCCCCACCAGAATTGATTAACCAGATACAACTGATTAAAAACCCAGACCAAACCGGTGGACTGAACCAATAAGCCTAAAAAGTAAAAACAAGGAATCGCCCGCTTATTAGCTCGAGACGCTCCGGATTCTGTGCACTCAAAATCTGTGCACAATTCATGTTGAGAGGCATGTGATCACTCACATCAGCATTGAAAAGTACTAAGCTTGCACTCCAAAAAATGCAAATCACTTTTCAATGCGGAAATGAGTGTTCTCAGCCCCGACATGCATTATGCACAGATTCTGTGCTCACAGAAGCCAAGCTGGAGCAGGTGACTTCCACCCGCAACTCCAGGGAATTGATCGACCCTTGGGGAAGACATATGCCTCAGTCGCCAGAGCACTGGGGATTTATTCACTGAATGTTTATTGTAATACTCTACATTGACCCATTTGTATTTACCCATATACCCTTTGTCAAGCATCACGTAACACACTGATTGTACTGACATGATATCCCCCCATTTTGAGTGGAGATAATTCAATCCCATTTTGAAGGATGTAGATCATGGGTTGAGATAAAGAAAAAAATAAAATGAAGAGATAGTAAAATCAGGATATAAAGGAAGGCTTTGCTTTTGTTAGAAGTTTTGGTGAAATTGGAGAATCTGAAGAAATATAAGTCTGCCGAATTTGGATATCTATACAGGCATGGTCCATTATGGATTAACTATGCTCTTGAAAAGTTAAGAGTGAAAGTTATGGAAGTGTGCATGGTTATCCATTTAGGTCTTTAGGGTACCTAGGTTGATTTTAAAAGATCAATGTTGCCCCTTGAAATAATCGACTAGGTGCTAAACTAAAATTAGATGTTGATTCCTCTTCTATTTTTTTTTTTAAACTTAGGCATTGATAAATAATAATAATAATAATAAGAAGAAGAAGAATAACACCAACAACTCAACTCAATTAAATCCATATTTAGGGTTGGCTACACACAATAATTCATGTTTAGATATTTTCGCAAAGGGGTTTTATGCTGGTTGCCAATGAAAGCTAATTATAATTAATGAAAAATCATTGTAGCAATGAAGGATCAATGAAATCTCTTCCATAATTATGTGCAGCACCAACTTACTCACCCACTCTACCTGAAAAAAATATCAACAAACTGACTAAGATCTCATTATTACACTGTAAAAAATAGCATCACAACGATCTAAATAGCAAGACCCAAAATAAATCTAAATGAACTCCCCCTAGTGTTTGCACTACATGTTTTGCCACACCACTCAAATATAATAACACTCATGCACCAGATCGTAGCCCACGGTCACCTCTCTATTGAACTTATATTTTCTTTACCCTCCTTCCAGTTTTATAGGTGTGAAACATAATTTCATGATTTCCTCATTCTTGGGCTGCATTTGTTTCCTTCTCAAACAGTGGTGAAAATCATATTCTATGAAATTAAGTTTTCCAAGTGTTGTGCCAACACAACATAACAGAACAAATACGGATCAGATTCAAGTATGCAATGTACGCTAAATAAATCAAGAAAACAATAAATGACAAAGAACAATCACAAGAGGCAATATTTAACGTGGTTCGGCAAACCTGCCTACATCTACAGGTGAAGACAATCAATAGCTTCACTAATATGGAGAATAAAGAAGAGTACAAAACACACAACGACAAGTTCCCAAAAGCCAAAGGTGAAACCCTAAGGCAAAGTCGCTCTTGGATCTCTTCCCACAGCCGCTAATACCCATAAAAAACTTTATATATTAAACATAAGCAAAACCCTAAACATTAATTGGGTTAAAGCCCAAAAATACCCAAAGTCCAAAAACGGACGTTTCCTTGGCCTTATGTGTTGTGCACGATTAAATGAAAGCCAAACGACACAACAAATCTCCACCCTGACTTAAATTCACCAAACCAAACTGAACAAAGCTTTTTGATCATCTTCTCCACCAAACCTTGAAGGGTACGCAATCAGCTCTCTTTCAAACTGATAGAGTTCAAGCCACCCTTGAACTTAATCACCGAACTTAGCTTTATCGATATATCTGTTGACTCCTTAGCATTGGTGTTTTAAAGCAGCACATAAACATTCCCAACCTTTATTGCTTTCAAAGCAATTTGGGTACCTCAAAAAATCCTCATGGATTTGTTTTTCACAAAGGTTATACACTCTCTAGAATCTAGCTCACCCAAAGAAATAAAGTTCCTCTTCAAATCAAGAACATGCCGAACACCTATCAATGTTCTCAAAACTTCATCATGCATCTTAATTTTGATTGTACCTATCCCCAAAATCTTGCATGACATACTATTATCCATCAAGATAACTCCACCTTCAATGGACTTGTAGGTAGAAAAACACATCCCTATTAGGACACATATGATAAGGACAACCAAAATTAAGAACCCAAACATCTTAAAAACTATCATCACCAATGGTAACAAACAGAACCATATCATCATCTAAATCTTCATCTACAATAACAGTTGCATCTGAGGATTTAACATTATAATTTTTTTCTTTGAGCTTAAGACAATTAACCTTAATGTGCCCTTTCTTATGACAATAGTGACACTCAAAATCCTGATGGGATTTACCAAATCTCTTTTCCTTTGTCTTCCTATGAACAACCAGGTTTTCAGCCTCGACCTGAACTTCACTAACAAAACGTATTTTTCTCATTTCATTTGAAAGAAGGGTTATTGTTACCTCCTCTAAATCAGAAGAATCATTCTCATATAACAGAGTTGTCACAAGATGCTCATATGATGAAGGAAGCAAAGACAAAAGGATTAGGGCCTTATGTTTTTCCTCAAGCTTTGACCAAATACTTGTCAACTGACAAATAATATTATTAAACTCATTAAGATATTCAGAAATATTCATACCTTCTCGCATCCGTAAGGTATACAGTTTCTGCTTGAGGTAGATACGATTCGTAAGGGATTTCATCATGTAAAGGCTTTCTAATTTTAACCAAAGCTTTGCTACAGAATCTTCATTCAGAATATTATACAATACCTCATTCGTAAGGCATAAACAGATCACACTCCTAGCCTTCATGTCGTAACCCTCCCAGTTGCTTTCCAACATCCCAACAGGCCTCCCTTTCAATGCCTTGTGCAAACCCTACTAAATCAGTAGGTCATCAACCTTAACTTGCCATAAGTCGAAACTATTCCTTCTGTAGAAACTTCTCAACCTCGAACCTTGTAGCCACCATCACAAAATCCCTAAAAAAGAATCTTCAATCCGTAGCCCTAACCTTTAGCTCTGATACTAGTTTGTTGTGCTAGAACAACACAGTGGAAAAAACATGGATCGGATTCAAGTATGCAATGTGCGCTAAACAAAATGAGAAAACAATAAATAGCAAATTAAGAACAATCACAAGAGACAATATTTAATGTGGTTCAAAATACCTACCTACATCCACGAGCGAGGACAATCAATAACTTCACTAATATGGAGAATAAAGAAGAGTACAAAACGCACAACGACAAGTTCCAAAACCCAAAGAAAAACTCTCCCACTTGACACGATATTGCCTCTTTACTAAAGTCTCTCTCTTCCTACAATCTTCCACAACCCTAAAACCCATAAACATCTCCTTTTATAAAGATGTACAACTCCAAGAGACCCTAGCATGTTAAGGTCTTAAGAGACCTAAATAACCAAACTTCCTTAAATAGGACTTTTCCTTGGTTGATGGGTTACATGCGCACGGTTTAGAAAACGTGTAAGTTCAAGCCACTTCCAACAATCCATTATGCCCAATGTGTAATAAAAAATGAGATTATAATTCACTTGTCTTATTAAATGTCTAAAGGTAAATCAAGTTTGGTTTACTTCTTCGTTTCCTTAAGAAATGAAAATGATGATTGAAGAAACTTCCTTTATTAGTTTAAAAAATGGTTTAATATATGAGGGGATCAGAAAGAAGAAAAAAAAAAAAACCAATCATAAACGGGAACAGTTTTTTTTTTTTGATATTAATGAACGGGAACATTTGGAAGGGCAAAAATGATGTAAACTCTGTAGAATTCCCTTTGATATGTCTAAAGTGAGAGGGGAACGAATTGAAGTCCACCCATTAAAGAAATAGTGAATGTCAATTTTGATGAGACAACCCAGGCATCTTTAGATAAAGCAAGTGTAGGGATCGTAGTTCAGAATGATCAAGATTGTGGCAAAAACCATGGATAGTGTTTTTATCTCATCTAGCATGACCGATTGTCAGGTAGCACGGATAGGATTGATTTTAGCTCACGCACTTAGGATTAAATATTGATTTTGGAAGGACACGTAATCTAATTTTTTTGAAAAAAATGATGTAAAGGGATGTCCTTTGAATATTTAACATATCATCATGAATTGTAAATGTTTTGCAACTTTTTTGACAGGATTATACACAGACACGTAATAAGAGCATAGCATAGAGTAAGCCCATGATATCATGAGAACTTGTGTTGGTTTGAAACACAAGTAAAAGGGTTGAACAATGTACCAGCTCAAATTTTCTTCTCACAAAAAAGAAGAAGAAAAAATATGTATTTTTATCTCTCGAACAATAATGGAACAATTTCTTTTTATAAAGGATAAATTCATTAATAAACAAATCAACTCCACTAGGAACTTTTACATTATCTATTACAGATTTCTTTAGCCAATCAGGATTTCCACATTAAATGAACCCAGGATAGTCTTGTGCAAAAATCATTTTTATTTGAACTATTTTGTCATGGAGTAGGTGCTGTTTTTTATTTTTATTTATTATTATTATTATCTGGTGGTTTCAGGAAGGGAGCAAATGTTCCATTCCCAAATTGTACATTTTCCCATATTCCCATACACAAAGGCTGGCACATTATTTGGGAATAGAACAGTTGCTCCCTTTGGGAATGGGAGTTGATAAAGCAAGTGAGGAGTGAGGAGTGAGGAGTGAGAGTCTACACCACAATAAAAATTCTATTGCCAAGGCCAACCCCGTACTTGGGTAGTTATGGCGTTTGCTTTCCCTAGAGAAGTAGGGGTGGGCATGGGCTGGGCCATGATAGGTCCAGACCCGGCCCTCAAATTATAGATCAGGCTCGGGCTGGGGCTTGGGCCCGTAGGGGTGGGCTCAGGCTAGGGTTTAGTCCTGGCCCTCATTAATTGATTGGGTTTCGGGTCGGCCCATGAATTAAAAATAATAATAATGTTGAGATATAGGTTTGAACTCTAGACCTATCTAAGGTTCAAATTTTGATTTTGATGGATTATTTGTTATGAAGATTAATCAAAATTTCACTAGGATGCTTTGAAATATTATAAAAATTATGAAAATTTTGATGTGAACTGTTATGAAAATTTCAATCTATGTTGAGCATGA